>OZ024893.1:33315947-33593055 GCA_964017195.1 Siderastrea radians | reverse complement strand
CGTATGCGCAGTAAAAAACAGCACCGGTCTTAAAAATCTAATCCTTCTCTCTCTCTCTCTCTCTCTCTCTCTCTCTCTCTCTCTCTCTCTCTCTCTCTCTCCCTCTCTCTCTCTCTCTCTCTCTCTCTCTCATCCCCCCACCCCCGTGATGTTTCTAGACCTTTCTAGCTCCATTCGCATAACCAGCTCACATACTAGATTGTAAATACTCGCTACGAACATAAATAAATGGACAATGAGATGACCAACAAGTTGGAAGACAATTATGCTCACACGCAAACGTTGGAAACTGCCAGCTCACGTTGACTACGATAAGTGTTCTAGACGAATACATCAAAACGATTAAACAAATGGAGGACCTGACATAGGAGAAAATATTTATATTCCTTTACGGCGAACGTTTTTTGCTCATAACGCCTCCGAAACTGAGTGCAAATTACGTAACTCTGCAATCTTCTTTGCTTTCAAAATAAAAATTACACGTACATTTTCTAAGTAAAAATATAGCACTGGCACATTCTGACCTTTTGTTATGTACAAGGGGTAGATTTGATTGTTATCATCTTTCTATAAAATAAAAAATCTCAAAACACCATTTGATGGTCTGCGTGCTTGTGTAGTGCGTGTAAAAGCTATCGCAAATTACACGTGAAGGCCGAATAAAGATTCGTTTTCACGCAGTTTTTCATTAAATTCCTGATGACTTTAAAAGTCTTGTCATCCTAAACAAATAAAAACCTTTTTTATTAACACAATTATCAACTTACACACATACTGGCCTTATGCTCATCAAGAAAAAGCTGCGGCAAACTTCATTAGCATTAAAACTGTTGTGCTGTGAAAGGATAAAATATTTAAAGGTGAGTAAGTAGTTTTAACGTTAGCTGTTTGAAAAGAAAGCCGAAATATTCTATGTCAAGTCAAAAAATGTATGCGCTTGATCAAGCTCTGTGGAATAATAGTTACAAAACTTAAATATTATTTATGAAGAATTATAATTCGCCAATTGACAAAACTAATTGAGTTATTTCTCTCCTTTCCTAAGAAGGGTTTGAGGGCAGAAAATTGACAAGAATTGAACAGGGAAACTTTCTTTCTTTATCATGTTTGCAATTCACCTGAGATAGTCCTCTCACGTCTTTTTGAAAAGTATAAGAACATTCGCAATTAAAAAAGAAAACGTTCCACGCATCGCCAGCCGAAACAAGACTTAAGGACGTTCGTGCCCAATTCCTCCCACGTTCAGATTTAAAAAAAAACGTCTGCTGCAGTTAGGTATTAATACACAAAAGAACTTCAAAATCAGCTTTAAAAGATTTCAGTGGACATTTTGTCCCATTTTACTAAAAATAAAAGTTCGATATTATTTCCGTTTGTGAACATAAACGATGGTGTCGCGAATCGCGAAACTAGGAACATAGTAACTACTGAAATTATGAATATATGAAATTCATATATTTGAACTGCGGAATGAAGAAATAAATGTAAAGAGGATCCTCGCAGTTATTAACGCAACTTATGCAGTTGCGAAAAGGGTATATCCCGGGTATATTACGAACCAACTTAATGACCGGTTCCCAGTTGGCTTGTTAGCTCAAATGGTTAGAGCGCTGCACCGGTATCGCAGAGGTCAGGCGGCAAGCCTGATTTTTTCAGGCTTTCTTTTCGCAACTGCATAAGTTGCGTTAATAACTGCGAGGATCCTCTTTACATTTATTTCTTCATTCCGCAGTTCAAATATATGAATTTCATATATTCATAATTTCATCTTCATCTTTCCCGGGTATATTACGAACCAACTTAATGACCAGTTCCCAGTTGGCTTGTTAGCTCAATTGGTTAGAGCGCTGCACAAGTATCGCAGAGGTCAGGGTTCGAATTCCGGCAAGCCTGATTTTTTCAGGCTTTCTTTTCGCAACTGCATAAGTTGAGTTAATAACTGCGAGGATCTTCTTTACATTTATAGTAATTACTATATGATAACACAACCTTTTTACGTGTTCAAAATTTCTTTGCATAATTTACAGAACTTATTACAATCTTTATCGCCATGTAAGGGGGAGTAAGTTCTTTTGCTCTTATTCTTTTCTATTTTACGTTTCGAGAACCGATGAGTGTTCAGTAGTTATTTAGCTCCAATAAATAAGCTTGCGTTTCACCCCAAGCAGGCAGTTGCAATTGGACGTGATTCATTGTCACTCGTTTCGGTTAACAGGTTTCAACTCTGAAACAGAATGTTGTTTTCCTTTCTAATCTTTTTCGCAAACGCGAGAAACATAAGAATGTTTGAATGCTGGACATTTTCTTAGCACCAATATGCTTGAGTTGCACTCCCCGTGCTGGGTTTATCGGTTTTCGTTGGAAAAATATCAATTCTTCCTTTGACATAGATTCAGATAAAGCAAAATGTTACGTAGACTAGTATTGCAAGCTGAAACTTGCAAGGGCACTGTTTTCGACGGGAAATTCAAAACGACATTCAAAACCATTCACATATTTCCCCGAATGACTGCGTTTAACATTAAAAGTTTGCCCTTCTATATCCTAATTAACCACGCATGAAACGTTGAAAACTGTCGTCTCTGGTTAGCAGCTGCAAAAAGGCTGTAGAAGAAGTTATATCAGAAAGATGAAATTCAGTTCAGAAAGATAAAGAAATATGCCTTGTTTCAGCGGACTTGGTATCGTAAAATAAACACTCCTGCAGTACTGACTCATTAACTAATAAGCTATCGAAACTGAAAATGGAAGTTTTGTTTTCTCCCTTGAGCTTTTTACGTCCTTTAAAGCATTTTTTCTGGCTCGAAATGAAAATTTATGTATCCAAACACTTCCTCCCGAGAAAAAATACCGATTTTTTAGGTCTGTTGCCAGCTTTAAACAGGCTACTAACACTTTCTAGGTCAATCAGTTCATCATTGGCTTAGTATCTAGAGGAGAATATCTCGCGAGGGACGAGATTCCATCAAAACTTTAATGTTAAAAGATCTCCTTTCTTTTTTAGCGGAGCCTGCGGGCAAAGCCCACCAGCGGAGCTCCATTGCTAAGGAAATTTGGTAATGTATCGATGCGAAAAATATTGGTTGTGACGTCAGCGTAAGTCCGTCCATCCGTCCGTCCGTCCGTCCGTACAGACTCTGGGGGAGGGGGAGGGAAGTCCCAAGGCAACCCGACAGGGAGTGGAGAATGCCATCTTTTCTTGGCGGGACTTTTGGGCAACCGGCGTTTTTCTTGGCGGGAAATCGCATGACCATCGTCGCTTTTGAAAAAGAGGTTTCTTTAAAAAGCTTAAGTTTATTTAGCAAAACGATTATTCGACGGTACTGTAGTTTTAAACTTGATAAAAAACATTTAATACCTAAAAATTGAAAAAAAGTTCAAAAGAATACTGGTAGTAGGCGAAAACTTCAAGTTACGAAAGCTGCCTTCAAAGGACCTCATCGCTTTGTTTTCTTCACGGCGGAGAGCTTGCCTTGTTCTGAAACACAACCGAGTAAGTGAAGTTTTTAAAGGGTTTAAGGTGCACGATTTTGAGTATTTATTACGGTCAAAGAAATTACATTTTGAAATTGAATTTTGTCATTAGAAATGTGTCATTTACTTTTGACTTCAAAAAATTATTAGAAAACGAGCTCAGATTTGTGACAGATGTAGTCTTTAGTTAGAATATTTTGCCATGCTGGAAGTGTAATGCGAATTGCATTTAAGTATAAACTTACGGGTTTTCGAATAAACTTTTTCAAAAATGATTTCTCTGTTTATTATTTTGTGTTTGTTTATTCATAACAGTAGGTCAAAGCACAGTCGCAAGGCAACTGCACAAGCATCACTTACGGCGAATAATTGCTTTCAATTTTAACTGTCGGATCGGCTTGTGCAATTGTCGATTTTCTTGTCCTAGAACTTTTCAATAGTAAGCGAAGCAGTTGTCGGTTTAAGACTATTTTATCCGAAAAGCTTCCGAAAAACAAGTTTTTTTGCGTTCCTCAAAGCGCCTAACTTTAAATGGGCTTACTTCGCATCCGCAAAACTTATGCCATAATTTAAAGCGTGTTTGGTGTTTGCTCGTTTTTAATCTTGATGGTCAGTATAAATTTTGACCAGACTAATAGGGGCAGTTCATGTTATTTGTTAACTGAACATCCGAACGCGATGAAGATAACCCATTTACTTCAGAATAAGTTTTATTTTGTTGTTGTACATGAGCGCCGTTTCAAGTTCATTCAAGCCAACAGCCAATAATCCAAGGAGATTTGACAAGCCTTGACAGTTAATGACAGGATATGGAAACATTTAAAAAACCAAGCAAGACTGCTCCTGAGTAAAATATGTGTTCAGTTTGATGCCCGAAAAAAAAAATTAAGCTTGGGCTTGGTTTTACAGAACAGATCCTCAAAATCTTGGAGGACAATTAAGGAACACTTTCGGGCTTTTTGAGAAACACTTTTCGAAAGGGAACGAGCCAAAGAAAGCCCCGAAATATATTTCAGAGCGAAAAGTTTCAGGACTATTTTTGAGAAACGAGCACCAGTTTATTCCTTGGAAGCTCCGCTTTAGGCATGGCTAAATCTATATATTATTTTGTTTTAAAGGGAAAGGATATCAATTTATGGTCTGCTTACGAAGTAGTTGCTTGCGAAAGATATCTCAAATTACATATGAAAGGCGAGGAAACATTTATTTTTATGGCATAAAAAGTACAGCTAGTGCTGTCTTCATAAACAACTGAATTAGCTTTTTGTTACTATCAAAATGTTTGTCAGCTTACATAAAGTAATGGCGCTTCGCTTTTCTCGAAAGTCCCGAAAGCATTTCGGCCCCGAAAACTGAGCTATTTGTAAAAATATAAACAACTATGAACAATTCTACAAAGCTGTTTTTTAACATATCCGTAAGATAAGGAATATTTAACTTCTAGCAAAGTTTCATGCTCAGAAATTTCTTTGTTTACAAAATACAGTGTGAGTTATCGTATACCTAATCGTCTCTTTTTGGTACGCTTCGGCGGCATATCAGGCGAGTTTGGTCGAGCCATGGTTTGTATTTTGGCGAGACGCAGTCGAGCCAAAAAACCCATGGTGAGACCAAAAGAGCCTGAAATGGATCCCCTGAAATGCTGCCAAAGCGTACCAAAAAAGGTGCGATTAGGTATTTACCGTACCCAAATTCGTCCTAAGACCCGGCGATATTTTTTCAGATACCGTGTTCAGTCAGGAGTTCTTGTCATATAGCGCGTGAACCGTGAGAAGAATAGTGCGTCAATACTCTTCTCTCTCTAACTCCTCATCTGTCATTTTTATAATTCCTTTGTTTGGAGTTTCATTTTCGGATTTTTGGAATCCAAATTAAGGGAGAAATTTGGAAAATGCCGCTCCATTTTGAAACGAAAAAGTTTGAGGGCTGTCCACGCGAGCGCCGGCCAGTGTAGCCGCGTCCGATTTTGGCGCGAAATTGTATTTTTTTTCTCTGTTAGCGTTCAACAAATTACTTTCTCCTTTACCAAATGTAATAATTTTACGTTTCGTTGTATTTCTGTTGTAATTTTCATCTCTAACGTCTGCAAAAAAGTGCGAGTTTTAGAAACTGTCCATGATATCGTAGGATATCAGGTCAGTGACTTGGTATCGTAGAAAATCATGACAGTAAACAAGGCTTCTGATTGGTTAATTCACAATTTGGGTACGGTAATGCCCGAAATCGGACCGAAAAGTTCCGGGGCTTTTGAGAAACGCACGCCAGTTCACTGATCTGGCTATTATGCTCTGGAAGAAGAGATGATTAATTTTCAGATGAATTTCATCATGTACGTGACAATTATAGCGGAACTCCTCCGCGGCCGTAGGCCGCGGGAGTGGAGCCCCATAGTCATACTTAAAGGCGTGCTGGTAATTTTTTATGGTCATGGCAAGCGGAATGGCTCGCGGGCGCGTGCGCCGTACATACATCCATACAGACAGGTCTCAAAAACCGCTGAGCATGCGCGAGCTGTTCCCGCCATCAATGTTACAAAATGGCGGACGACAAATAAGGTTTTGCCACGTAGTTTCGCGTCCCGCCAGTCTGCTCGCGGAGAACTTCTCGTTAAAAACGTGGGCTCAGTGAAACGAACAACTCTTCTTGTTTGTCTAGGAGTAAGTTCAGAGAAATCGGTAGTCATTATCCACATGATAATTCCATTTATCTTGTTCCTTTTGGTGAAAATGTTTGCAACTACTCGAAAGAGAAGTGGGCTCAGTTTTTCGTGTTGGATAAGGTCAGCAGTCGCTGGATAAGCTTGAGATTTGGACTACGTTCTCGTCGTTTCTTCCACGAAGAAATATCAAAAATGACTTTTTTTTCGTTCAAATGGTCTTGAGAAAATGCTGTACGAAGGTTTATTATCATTATCGAGCAAAGGAAGCCACCCTTTATGACGCTGTAAGAGCTGGCTAGTATAAGATAGGACTCCGAAGAGAAACGTGTGAGTACCTTGATTTGTCCCTTTACTCGTTTTCTCGACAGGAAATTAAGCTTACCTTAAGAATCTTACGAGATCTTTTGCAAAATTGTAATTTCCAGTAATTTACTTCATATACGACTGTTGTATTAAAGCAGTAATATTGTATGTCTCTTCGTAAATGCTAATGAACAGTTTGGTTGTTTTTATAATTTGAGTTTATTGTACTGTCTTGTAATCGTTCTCGTAGCGCTGTGGCCGACACCGACAAGGCCCGCGAAAATTTCCCCGACAGCGGCTTGAAAACATTTACGTGACTTGAAACAAAACGGGGAAAACCCATCTCAAGTTAACACCAAGTTTCACTTTGTGTGTTCATCACAAAAATGTTATGCGCCAAAGAACAACGGCTGCTCCAAAGCCGGAAAAAACAAGAATGTTTTCCACAATACATGTGCTGAAAAACAAACAGCACCACAGGATCAGCAGATTTATAAACCAGCTTCTATTTCAATGGTCACACCTATCTCGAGATTGTAACTCTGGGAGTGAAAGGGCTGAAGAATAGCGAAGTGAACTTAAATTCTAACACGTTAATGTATTCCCTTCGAGAGCACCTCGCATAGGAAATAAACGACCTCCACATATTGAAGGTAATTGGCATTTTTGGTGAAAGAGCTTGAAATCGCTTCCCATTGAATATTTTTAAGTGATAAGATTTCTAATGAATATTTTTCAGAGAATGCTATGTTAGAACAATTCCATCTCAAATCACTTCATCTGGAATCAACCAAACAAGAACGTCTGTTTTTATCACTGATGGCAGTCATGGGAATTGTGATGGACCATGAAATACACGAACAGCACAAACACCAAAAACACCTAAATGTATTTTATTAATGCATAAAACGTGGAAAACTCATGGAAAATGCCGTGATTTTAATAGATCTGGAACAGGACAAAATAGTATCTTTCAAACACAAAGTACACCCCCCTTAGCAACAAAATTGTCATTGCAGCATAACTTCATTTAAAACACACTCAAAAATGTAAAATTATAATAGCAAAGCAAAGTGCATTTCCTTGCCAATACAAGTGTACTCATTGTTTCTGCAGCCACCTTCTTTAGCTTGTGACATAGAGGTGGATGTTGAAGAACTCCTATTAGTTAAAAATTAATGGAAACACACATTTAGGAATGTATCAGACGAACCCTTCATTTATATTCCAACAGCAGACAGGTGCAATCCTTTGTTTTTTTAGAGAACTAGGCTGACAGTTGTCAGATGAATCAAAATTCAGCAACTTTAGGCTAATCCTCAAGAGTAATTAATGAAAGAACTTCACTATTGCAAAAGGAAATTGTTGAGAAGTATATTAACCAAATAATCTAAAATAATGATATCACACAGAATTTAAATTTGAATTTAAAAAAATGGTTTAGAAACACAAAACACTGAGGTAAGTTGCTTCAGAATTAAGTTCACTAATTAGGAGCACATGCTGCATCAATCAATGTTCAATGCTTCAAACGAGTAGTGTCTGAAAAGTGCAGATAGAGCAAAGACTTATAAAAATGGTTATAATCATCATTCATGCCCCTCTCACACAACTGCTTCTGACTCCCTTCCAAAGAAAGGTTGGCTACAAAATTAATGTAGGATGGCTTGCAAGATGGAAAAAAGGCGCAAAGATGTTGGGCTTTATTTCTCAAATCTTTATATACATGCTTTTCACGCCACCTTTCTTCAGGAGCATTATAAAGGCGTCTATCTCAAGACAGACCTCAAAACATCAGTACACTCCACTGGACTGTTTCAGTATCAATGAAGAAGGTTATACAGCCAAAGAGTGTAGGGCAAACAGACATATGAAAGATCAATTAGAATAAATATTTGAATTGAACACTAGTGACTTTTATGGCTGCCACTCTCTGCTTTCTACCAAGAACTTAACAGGCTGGATAAGAACATATCACTGAAGTCAAAAGCTGTGATAACCTGGAGGAAAAAAATGTAAAACATAAATTTTACTTCATGTACAATTGATTAAAAGAAAGTGGCACATTAAAAAAACATTCTGCAAATAGATTAAATTTATCTATTTTGCCCACATGACCTGGTTTGATCACACAGGTCTTGAAGTACTATTTCAAAAACGAGTGCGAGGGTTTCATCAGGTTTCCAAACACGAGAAAACATTTGAAACCACGAGGCCGCAGGCCGAGTGGTTTTATTGTTTTCGAGTGTTTGGAAACCTGATGAAACCCGAAGCACGAGTTTTTGTAATTACTTCTCCAACAAAAAAAATTAGAAGCACTTATCATTTTAATGAGTTTTCTCGATTCAAATATTCTATTTGTGGATCGTAATCAACGCTTTGAGGCGTTGATTGAGATCCCGTCGCCGACGTCCTAGTGTGTGAAATTATTCTTGCATTTAATGCAACGTTTTTCAGTCTTGTTGTTTGTCAGTTCGAAGCAAACACGTTGCTTTGAATTCACAAGCCAAATGGCAGAAATGGCAGAGTACAGATTTAGAGCTGCCAAAACTTTTGAACAAGAAGAAAAGTGTGTGGCCAGCGCTATTCCGAAGTCTACCCAATATAAAAACAAATGGGCGGTTGGAATTTTTGAACAATGGCAAAAAGTCCGAGTTCCTAAAGTAGCAACGTTGGAACCAGGCGGTCTATTTAAAAATTACGATCTGCACAAAGTTCAGTCCTTGGAATTTCCGTTGCTTGAAATGGATGCTTTAAGCCTCAATTATTGGCTGGCAAAGTTTATCCAAGAAGTTGCTAAACCATCAAAGGAAAGATACCCACCCAGAACCATATATCAGATTGTGTGCGGAATACGTCGATTCATGGAGGAAAAGAATGCAAACTTGGATTTCAATCTCCTCGATGCATCAGACAAAAGGTGCAGTAGTGTTGCTTTCATTGTCATAATTTGCTCTCATATTGTGTGAATAAATAAATTTGTTGATGTCCATGTTTTCGTCTTGCCTTTTGAATATGCAGATTAAGAAACAATTTACACACGGGTTTGAAATCGTTTCTAAACGCGTGTGGTTTTCAACTCGTTTTTCATTGGGTTTCTAAACTCATCCACCTGACCAGAATGGGCCGTTCTGGTAGGCTGATAACAATATGAATAATTAATGAGTTTGAGAAAGTACAATGTAAAGGTGAAATCCTGTCTTACCAACCACTTTTTTACCTGCAAATATTTTATGACACTTCTTTTTCAGGGCCGTAGCTAGCTGGGGGGGCAAGGGGGGCAGCTGTCCCCCCCACTGGACCAGTTGAGCCAGACAGATCAAGTCTGTGGACTGAGGATTTTCATTGTTCAAAGGATTTGTTTTCTTTAGACTCAGTTATTTTGATTGTAGTGACTTGCACTTGTTTGCTATTTTCATGGCCGGGAAATCGGAAATAATGTTGTAAGCACTGAAAACACCTGCCTTTTCACACTTATTCGAGGTCGATTTTTCGGAGACATATCTCATGACAAGTGCTGAAAATAGAGTTTCGGAGCCTCCAAATTTGAAAATTTTCTGGGGGAGCATACCCCAGACCCCTCCACCAAGGCTCGTGACCCTGTTTACAAAAGACCTGGCTACGGCACGGCCCTGTTTTTAAGCCCAGAAATTAACTCATCCAGTTATTCTCTGACTGAAATACTTGCTGAATGCAACAACCATTTTTTAATTAATCATTTAACATCAGGCCCATTGATCAGAGATCATATTAGTGGAATTCCCCTGTAAACATCAATCAACACTCTGATCCAGCTATTTGCAAAAGGTTTTTTGCCCAAAAACTAATACAGTTGTTTCCTATTACTAGAATGCATCCTAAATGCAAAAACCAGTTGAAGCATAAATATTTTATCCACCATTAGCAATCATACTAGGGTTTTACTTTGAAAATTGTGGAGCTGTATACTGGTTCAAGTATACAAATAAATTTATTGCAAAACAAGTAAAATGCTGACAAAGAGATGGAATGGATCTTCATGGGAACAAAGTATATGGGAAAAGCTAACAATACACAAATCAATGAGCAGAAGAAACGCTTAATAAAAATTGTCATCATGTATTGATCAACAAGTGTGTTGATTAAATTTGTTAACCAATTAATAAAGCAAATAAACATGTTCGGTGTTGCTGATCTAAAAAGACTGAGTAATTGCAATTAACAAAATTCAAAATAATTATTTGATTTGCTTTCTTCAGAATTCAACACACGACATAAGGCAGCATTTGTCAGTTAACAAAATTATGCATCACAGTGTTGACTTAAAGTATCAAAAATTCCAAGCACAAAAGGCTTTTAACTGATGTCAAAAAAGGGCACTTTTGAAGACGGTTTATAGCATTATTTGAGCATCAGGTAACACTCTCTTCCTGCCATTAAAGTAATTGTCAGTTTTTAAAAGAGCAGCACTCCACGTCAACATACTCGTACATTAAATGTGCAAAAACTTGATCAGCAAAGGAAAACATAACAACCACCGAGAGAATTCAGTACGTTTTACGATGATCCGTTATGAAATAGTACATCAATAGATTACTGACCTGCAACCATGAGATCACCCCCTTCTGCATGCCTTGTCCACGACAAAGTATTGACTGAAGATAAAATTTTAATGAAACAACGAGATCAATCCTTAACGCCGTCAGAAGATGCAGTTTGATCCAAAATTGGACTGCCAATAAGTATATTCAGTTTCTGAAGTGTACGGCGGCCAAAATGGCTTCTTTGAAACCCACTGAAGTCGATGTTCTATTCAAACATCATTTCCAGTTTAAACAACTGTCTAACGTAACTTCGATCATCCGTTCAAAGTGAAATAATATTGCAGTTCCCGTGCATGAACAACAACAGCCCGTCCGCCATATTGAATTTTTCAAGCGTGAAAAAGCAAGACGCATGCTCAGTAACAATTCCGTGACGCTTTTGACGTAATATCTTTAAACCAATCAGCGGTTTTTGAGACCTGTCATCCATACATACATACATACATACGTACGTACGTCGCATTTCATGACATTCTTACATGAGGCAATTTTCGCTGGAAGAGCAGAGACAAAGGAAAAGAGACGGAGATAGAGAACAACAACGGAAAAGAAGGAGAAACGCCACTGAAGAACAGCGTCAAGCACCCGGTCAAGCAGAGCGGAAACGAAAACGAAAAAGACGAAGGAACAGTACAGCAGAGAGATAAAGGCAACTAGAAATAAGACGGAACGGTACTGAAGAACAACGCCAGAGGAAAACTGAGAGACGCCGACAGAGAACTGTAAACATGTCGGGTACAGTTTTCTTGATTTTTATCTATTTGTGATTGGAAATAATTTTGTACCACCGAATAATTTACGTCTACGTTTTTGTATTTTATTCTACAGATCATCAAGGGGAAAGAAGTCGTAATCGAGAACGGAGAAGAAATTTACGCCAAGGACAGCATGAAGTTACAAGGTGTTCAGTTAAAATCAATCTCCGTGCTTTAGCAAAGTTTGTTTAACAAAAAAAAATGTACTGTTACAAAAGTGAACTTTTCGTCAAAACTTAAACCGCACCTTTTACGGTATGTCATTTAATACTACTCATAGAAAGTGAAAAAAGAGGAAAAGAAACAAACCAAAACAAAACGAAAAAAGGGAACGCAATTTGAGGGGGTAGTGCAAAGGTGATGGTATCATGTTACAAGATTTCGCAATCTGGCCGCGCGCGTGGCTGAGAACGAGGACACAATACCTTTTCAACGTTAGAAATGAAAAGATAGGCTAAAGAAACTCGACTGCCGGTCCTAAATGCCTATTAAGTGGAATATGGATGTCTTTATTGAGAGGAGAAATATGGATTGCTTTGGCCCGATGCTTTAACTGAACCAGCGTGAAGACCTGCTTGCTGAGTTTCCCGGGTGAGTTTCTCGGAATTTTTCAATCATTTCACAGAATATTACGGTATGGGAAATTCGCTTTTATTTATCTCAACTCAACTGGCTCATTTCCAATTCCCCGTTATCTCGAACAAAGAGAAATTTGTCTTGGCTCAACTCGCTTATTTCCAATTCCCCGTTATCTCGAACAAAGAGAAACTTGTCTTGGCTTTGGTCATAAATATAATATTTCCAGTTATTTACTTTTACGACGATAACCCGCTTTTCTCAGCTTTGAAGAATACCAGTGTGTTTTGTTTTCACGGAGCAAAGTGTAGCCAGGCAAAGGAGAAAACAGCTTATGAAAGCATGCAGTGAAGTAAAAGGCGAAAACAAGTACCAACGCGAATCGTCAAGATGTTAACTCATTGACTAATGCATGGTTCAATTTTACCTGTTACCATCCCCCCCCGGGCAACCCCCGGGACAAGTCTAGCCCTTCGGGCCCGGGGGTGGGGAATTGTTTGAAACGGTTTTGTCCCGGGGGTAGGGGGGCGGGGCAAATCGATTTCTTGTGAAGCACGTCACTAGCTTGTCACTTCTCAGTTGACACAATGGCGCTGGACCGCGGAGAGAAGACTGCCTATTTCCAGGGAAAATCTCTAGAATTTGTAGCAGACTGTTTGGAGAAGAATAATCTCTCGAAATTAAAATCTGTATTCAAAGGTACGTTTATTAAAAATTGTTAAACGAAGGTGCGTTTGATGCGTCCTCGAATGGATGGTGTTCATCACAAACATAGAAATATTTCTTCAGCGTATTTGTATGAAACAGATGCACGGCTTTTAATATGTTAAACAGAGATCTCAGTCCATTGTTCTTGTGAAACAAGCTAAGAAAAACTCCTTTAAAATGCTGTCATCAATTTGCTCACCGGACCTTTTTTGTGCATGTGCAATATTTAGAATAAAACACACTGTGAGAAACATTTCTTTACTCGCCAGCCGAATGCCAGTGCGGTTAGACTTTTTTCTTCAGTTTTCTTTTTCAATGTAGTGTCCATGTTTTTTAATACTATGTAATATCCTTCGTTCAGCTCTAGAAAAACCTTTAAGTTCTTGTCAAAACGTCTGGTTGTGCTATTGTACGGAAATCAATTTTGAACACAAAACAATGTATTTGTGGTCGATGAGGAGTCCCGGGGGTGGGGAATTGTCTCTTCCTGCGTGCCCGGGGGTGGGGAATAGACCGCCAAGTAAGAAAAAAATTGCAAATTCCCGGGGGTGTGCCCGGGGGGGGGATGGTAACAGGTAGAATTGAACCCTGCATAAACAAAAGAATAACAAAACAGGACATAATTGATATATGCCTCGTTCTTTTTAACTCTGAATCCAGTCATTGTTTACAATATCCTCGGCAAAACCCCTACCAAAATCCATGCAAGTAACGAATCGATGAAAAAGCACATCCTCATTTATGTATCTACTGAAGTAGGTCTTAAATATTTTTTGACCCTTATTCTGATTTCTGAATTGTTTGCTTGAATTTCAATAATTTTATTTGGCTTCACTTAAGCTCAAGACCAATAAGCTTATGTGTGAATTAATTGTGTTTATCACTTATGAATTGTTTGCTTGACTTTCAATAATTTTATTGGGCTTCACTTAAGCTCAAGACTTAAGCTTATGTGTGAATTAATTTTGTTTATCACTCAATATTATGCATGGTTCAATTCTACCTGTTACCATCCCCCCCTTCCCGGGCCTACCCCCGGGGATTTGCATATTTTTTTCTCACTTGGCAGTCTATTCCCCAGCCCCGGGCACACAGAAAGAGACGATTCCCCAACCCCGGGACTCCTCATCGACCACAAATACGTTGTTTTGTGTACAAAACCTAAATGACGATATTGATTTCCGTACAATAGCAAAACCAGACGTTTTGACAAGAACTTAAACGCTTTTCTAGAGTTTATTGAACGAAGGACACTACATGCATAATATAATAAAAACATGAACAGAAAACTGAAGAAAAAACTCTACCTGCACTGGCATACAGCTGGCAAGTAAAGAAATTTTCTTCGCCACGTTTTAATCTAAATATAGTGCATACGCACACGAGGCCCATGAACAAATTGATGGCAGCATTTAAGGGAGTTTTTCTTAGCTTGTTTCATAAGAACACTGGACTGAGATCTCTGTTTAACATAAAGCTGTGCATCCGTTTTTATATAGAGTCTATTTAAGTCGTCTTATTATAAATATAAACACACTGAAGAAATATTTCTTTGTTTGTGACGACCACCATTCATTCGAGTACGCATCAAATGCACATTCGTCCAACAATTTATAATAAACATACCGTCAAACACAGATTTTAATTTTGAGATATTATTCTTCTCTAAACAGTCTGCTACAAATACTAGAGATTTTCACTGGAAATAGGCAATCTTCTCCACGCGGTCTGGGGCTGTCATATCAACTGAGAAGTGACGTACTTTACAAGAACAACAAGAAGTTATTTTCGATTTGCCCCACTCTTCTACCCCCAGGACGAGACCACTTCAAACAATTCCCCACCCCCGGACTCGAGGGCTGGACTTGTCCCCGGGGTTGCCCGGTGGGGGGATGGTAACAGGCAAAATTGAACCATGCATTAGTTCAGAAGGCGACTGCAATTTGCCATTTTTTTCGATCTCAGTTAACCTACATGTATGAAATAAAAGCACTGCATTGTGGAAAGTGCTTCTTACTATTTGTCACTTATAATGGAATGTTCATGTTTTAGAAAGTTCAAATAAATACTGCATGCATTGTTTGGTTTTCTCAAAAACCACTGTATTCCCAAGGGGGGGGGGGATCCAGATGTAAGCAAAGGATTTTTTTTATGCAATTGACATATTTGTACTGATGTGTTTTTGCTTCCTAAAGGCAATCTGGCTTGTTTAACTGACAATTGTCTGCTGGGATTAGTTAGAACATGTTTGATTAATTGCAACTGGCTTTTTACTGAATTAAGCAAAGGAGACTGGAGATGATTGAACATCCAGTAAACTTAAATGAGGTCCTGCCATTTTGTTGCTCATTCAATCGATCGATATTCAAGTGCTTTACCCTACCTGTATTATAGCAATGAACCGTGCAAAGGGTGGAAGACATAACCACTTTTTAGACAAATGGTTAAAAGAGTTTGGATAGCTGCAAATGAGGGGTTCAGGCGATGATTTATTAATCATTTGTCAGGATTCCACAAAAGCTGGAAAGAAGAACACTTTCACGGGTGGATGCAAAAATTTCCAACAGTAGGCACTTGTACGTCTCATGAATCAGGTGGATCACAAAAGTAAAGCAAAGTATAGCTTCGGCAACAACATTTCAAAGCTGGAAGTGACATTATGCTAGCAAAGTGAATGACGACTCCCTTAATAATTGACATTGAGTGTAATTACTATTCTGTTCACCCATTCTTTCTGTTCATTAATGTCACATTGGTCAAAAATTGCGTTGTGAATGCTTTAATAATGTATGTTACATACAATATTAGTTATTTGATGTTGTCAAAAGAAAAACAATAAAGTTAATATTATTTTAAGGATGAAAGTAATTTGCCAGGCGCTCGCTCTCACGAATTTGCACTCCAAGAACTGAAAATTTTCTTCAATTGATGAACTTAGAGTTGAGGAGGGGAAATAAAACAGAGATGCTCCAATGAAAGTCTAATTTATTTGAATTGTAACTACAGTGTAACTTTTATCTGCAGTCCTCTGTCAGGCATTTAAGCCTTGACTTTTAGTGGCCCTGGTCAGTTTTAAATCGCCACTGGCGACTGGGCGACTGCCAATTTTTAGCCCTGAATTTGTTTTGTTTTGTGTTTTTTTTTTTCACTGATCCTTTTTTTCCGTTCTAGGCATATACGCCAGCAGTGATCAGTGATGCAGCACTTTCTTACAGTGAAGTTAAGGTACGTGGAAGATATCAGTTATATAATTAGCCCAGCTTACGTATCTAACTGTTCAGTAAATTGAACTGGATTGAATGCAGTCATTGCGTTAATTTGGGTTTGGTAATTGAACACAATAATTATTAACCAAAAATATGCCTATATATACAGCTGTGTTTGATTCCATTCAATTTCTGAACCCAGTCAAACATAATTAAACAGTTTTAAAATCATTCAAATATATAGATTTAGAGGATGCAAAATTTGAAGCAACAGTTTCTAGAAATTTGCTTTATTATGAATATAAAAGTTATGATGGCCAAGCACATATCTTTATACATTTTTGTGCTGTACTTCTTCTATTCTTTGTAAAAACAGTAATTGCATGCTTCGGATTGTAAAGAAGGGTGGGGCGATTCGCCAAAAAATCGGAACTTTACTAGTTTCCTCTTAGTTTTACTGATTTTCTTTTTAATGTGCGGTTGGGGACTGGCAGTAGCTATGCACGTGCAATGTTCAGTTGTGGAATTCAGATGTTCTTCTTCATTATTTCACCAATATAGCGGCACGAAATGCTGAAAACAGCGTATGACAGAATACCATCCACAAAAATCCCCCAGGAACAATGCAAGATCTGTAGTTAAGAATCTCCCTTCATCAAGTTACAAAATCCTTTTTCCATGGTGATGTGAGATTTATCTGGATGGCTATATGGTTAATTAACTTAATGCAGAATGAATCAAATAGTTACACCATGTTTACATGATACCGGTATGAACTCACCCAGGTTTGGCTCGCACTGTTATGAGATTTTGTGCTGTAATCATGTAACAAATACAGAGAAGCAAGAGGGAACTGGGGTGAACTTGTATCAGAATGAAAAGCATACAATGAACTGGTGTCATGCAAACACCCCCTCAGACTAAAGTTGAGCAGCTCTCAAGAATGTTTAACAACATCCTCAGATACCCAGCGGCAGTAAAACCCTGATTTCATTAAAGCACTGTAAACTCAGACTGGTGCAATTTCTGGTGCAGTCTGAAATTCAGACTGGCATAAGTATTTACATGAGACCAACCATCTCTAAAAATACAGTTTACCTTTTGTCCACTTGGAATGTTTCAATGCCACTTGTTTAAATGCACATGCTTAAAACTCAAAACAAATACTGTAAACTGCCGCTTATAAGCCCGCCTACTTACAACCCCCCCCCCCGGCTATAGGCCTATCCACCTGTAAACAAAAAATACATCCGGTAATAAGCCCCCCCCCCCCCCCCGGATATAAGCCCTCCTCTAGTTTTCCCTGTTTCCTTAATATTAAGCACTCTCACAGAAAACTGCAAAGATTAACTCTGAGCTTCTGTTTTGTTATGTTCCGGTTATGTTCGTGTTGTTGCAGTTTTGATTTTGTTGTTAAAATCGAAATGAATTTGACTTATTATGACATTTCAAAGGTTAATTACAAACTGGTACATTAAAAATATATTCCGATCAACACTGCTGTGGCTCATTTCGTAACGTTTTTCTTACTCCGCTTATAAGCCCCCCCGGATATAAGCCCCTCCATTTATAAGCCCACCCAAAACCCTTTACAAAGTTGTATCACCCTAGGGCTTATAAGCGGCAGTTTACAGTGTCTTAAAACATTTGGGGTAGTTTTTCATGCGAGCGTGCATGCTCAGTGCATGACACGGCATGACATAATGCCAATGTTGTGAATTGTGTGCGCAGTATTGATGCGCAGAAAAAAATTGCGCAAATATCCTTAGAACCTCCCTAAAGCCATGGGCTTACTTTTGGCAACTGAGATAATTATAAACATTTACTCTGCTTTGTTTTCCATACAGGTTTTTATTCCATCAACCTGATGTCAGAAAAAATATGGCAGTTTATTGTAAGGATTTGGTTAATAAATTTGTACTCTTAGCTACATGTATGTTCCCAGGCAGACATTATCAATTGAAATAAAAAATTTTAAGAGCAGTTTTGAAATAAGGTTTTATATTTTTGGTTTTTTTTTACAAATTTTCATGTTGGTGATTAGTTTGACTGTATCCACATACACTTTATGTTCCCTCAGTAACACATCCATACACGAGTAGCATTTATTTGGGAGTAACCCTACTCCCCCCCCCCCCACACACACACACACGCACACACACACACACGCACACACACAACTAACTTCCCAGGAATGATGATTCGGAGTTATCTCTGACTGAATTCACTTGACAGGGAAAACTATTTCAAATGATGGATTCACCACAGTCTGATCCCCTCTTGTCAGTTCATTACATGACAGGTTTCAGACTATCCTGAAATGATTTATGAAGAGGCTTTCTTTTTGTTTCTCTTTGCTACCAGATTATGGCAATCAGTAGCATTGCTCATTGGTGACATAAGATGCAGTGTAAAGGCTAATGATCAAACCAAAAACAAATTAAACCACAAGATTTACTACCATCACAGTCAGGGGTAGTAACATAGTGAGTCATAATCTGTGCATCAAAGTCACTTAAGTGGTTACTGGACCATTTGTTATTCGTGTTGGCAACACTGTTAGTCACAAATTTTTTTATTGACTGATTGACCGATTTATCAACTAAGTGGTTGAGTGGTTGATTCACGACTGATGGGTACTTTGTAAAGAGATTGATTTTAATATAATAGTCCCTGGGCATCAATAAGAGTAAACAAGGTACATTATTATTCCACTATACACTACTAGGAGTATGTATGTGAAAAATCCTGTGAAAAAATGTGTGAAAAATGTGTCATTTTCACACACATTTCACATGTTTTTCACTGCTTTTCACATGTATTTCATGCACATATTTCATATGTGTGTGAAATTAAGCATAGTGAAATATATGTGAAAATTATGTGAAAAGGGTGTGAAACAATGTAATCCCTTTCACACACATTTTCACATATACTTCACATGAGGTTTCACATATAAGTTCACATCAATTGCAGTAGAAGTTCACTTTCAGTTTCACATGCTTTTTCATGTGTACTTCACATGAGATATGTGAAAAGAGTGTGAAACAATTCAATCCCTTTCATACACATTTTCACACGTACTTCACATGAGGTTTCACATATAACTTCACAGTGATCGAATGGCAGTAGAAGTTCACTAGCAGTTTCACACACTTTTTCATGTGCACTTCAAATGAGGTTTCACGTGTAAATTTGCAGTGAATGGCAATTGACTTTCACATGCTTCTTCACACACGTTTCACCTACTCAAGCTCAAGCTGTTTCACTGCATGCACATATATCAGGAATTATGGCAGTTAAGTTCAATTGCAATTTCAAATACATTTTCACATGTTAGCACTTTCCATTGCGATTTCACATGTACCAGTAATTGTGAATGTCGTAAGCATTATTTGGCCATAAAATTCCATAAACAAAATTAATTCACTTCAAAATCTGCACTGTTCTGTTACGCTTTTAATAATTATTATTTATGCAAGCACATGTACAGAAGACGACTATACTTAAAACATGTACAGTGAAACTTGGTGGAACTCTCACATATAGCTTGTCTCAAAAACAAACTTAAAGTTTAAGTTACAGTCACCTAATGGGTCAAATTGCTTTTAATACTGTGACTAAGTAAAGTTAAACATCAGTAGGTCCTGTTCTGAAGTGACTTAATCGCCTCAGTTCTCTTTAAGGATGGCAAAAACAATATTATACTTCCTAGCATGCCTATAAGCTAGTTTATGCATATAGTTTCTGTTAGCATTATAACATTATTAATAGACAATTAGATAGCCATTTTAATTCATAAAATGACAACACTAGCTCTGATATTATAATTGTTCATTTTAAGACAATTATTACTTATAAAAAAAGCCTATAATTATTTGTATCTTTATATATAATTATATTTTATGCCAATTTTTTATCGATTGCTCTTAACTAATGTTAGGGTGTTGTGTTCATGTACAGGGATCTCCTGGGCACAGTGGGCACTGTAGCTTAACTGCAGATTGATTGTTATTTGACTGTTGGAGTTTGACTGCAGTTCTTTCAAATTTTGACTGTTCTATGACTTCAAAATACAGTCATAATGCAGCTATTCTGCAGTCAGCAATTCAGTGCAGTAAAAGAAGCAGTCAAACCACAGTCAAAGGTCATTTCAGGGTGACATTCAGGAATGTCTGGTATTTCCTGTTAAAAGACTGCCCATAAGTGCTTTTTGACTACTCTTTTTAACTGCTCTTTGTCATAATTAACTAGCTAACTCAGAACCATGCAGAACACCTGGGTATAATTTGACTTTAAAATTTTAATACTGAAGCCAGTTATAAGCAGCCTTTGTGTGGCCCTTAACTGCTCAAATTCTTACTATTATTAAGACATATCTCACGAAAGCAATAGCAAGGGTGTGGAACTTGATAGAGTCGATAAACAGCACGTGCAGACAGTTACAGTCAAGTGACAATTTACTGCATTTACAATTACACTGTAGAATTGTTTAAGTTATAAGGAATACAAAGTTGTACTTCTATTTCTCACAAAAAGTGCCATTTTGTTAAATAGTTTAAAACGTTGTATAACAGATCAGAAATACGTCTCACATACATGTATAAATTCACTTGGAACATAACAAGCATATAACATTTTTGACAAATCAGTTGTTCGAAAGCTCCCATCAGTGCATGATTATTTCTCAGTTCTAAAAATACAGTTTGGCCAACAAACATTTTGGGGGAAGCAAGGAATCAAAAGCACAATACACAAGCTTCTCTTAAATTTGTTGCAAAAAGAAATATTGATCAGTGGACTTACCGGGTGGAGCGGCGAGAAAATTCAGACGCAAATTATATTTTTTCACTCCGGTTGAAATATACCCTGCTGGATCACTGGCCGAAACACGTGAACATTCGCACATTCGTCGTCTTTAGAGGTCCACAAAATGCCGGTAAATCCAGAAATCAATTTCACGTTGATATTGTTCAAAGTCTCATAGTGTGGTGGCGTTCAAAATCTGTAAACATAACGTTTTCCACGAAGTCTGTCATTCCAAAATGTTACTGTTTGTTGCAGTTCATTCTAAGCACATTTATCCTGCATTGTTGTTTGCATTTCATTCTAAGCACATCTAGGTTCGTTTCTTGATGTCTTCTTGAAAACTTTCTGAGGCAAATGAAAAACATACGAACAAAAACATAACCTCAACGATTCAACCGTTGCCCGTTGACCGCCAAAGTAACGATGCGATTGAATAGAGTCAAGTCAACAGAAATGGGATTCCACGAGTATCAGCTTACATATCACGTGTGGTCTCCTGATGATATATTTTGCTCCAAGACGTATAAAACACTGTTGGACAGAAATATTTTGAGGAAAACCGAAGTACTTTACAAGAAAGAATGTTTGAAAACAAAGGATTTACCTTTGAAGTATTTTGAAACATTGCATGTCCGATTGATCGCATGCTGTTGGCCATGACGTCGGTAACTTGAGAGCACAGTGAATCAGAGGTCCGTTCAGCGCTCGTAATTCAGAAGTTTCGAATTTTACCGGGCTGCAATTATATCGAGGTTTGTAAATGTTGCAAAATGCACAGAGGAAGATTGTTTATGTAGAGGTTTGTTCGTAGGGGCTTTAAATTTTCCTGATGGATAAAACTTGAAACAAGCAGCACTGAGCAGTCTGGTGAGTCGGTAAACACTTCATTCCGTATAATTTTATGCTTTCATTAGCCGTGATCCGTTCTGGCTTCACTTGGGATTTAGAACTGTTTATTAAACCAGGATTGCGCTGAATTTTAAAAAATAAAGATCGGCAGTCAAAGTGTAGTCAACATCAAGTTTTCTTTTACATGGCAAACTAAGGAAGATGACGTAAGCGTGCAGAATATTTTGTTAACTCCTCGAGAAGCCAAACTGTAGTCATTCGACAGCATAAAATACCAAATCGGCTGCTAAATAACTGCAGCGCCGCAATAGATGATGAGATCCCCCACGTACTGTGGCTTCTCAAGAGGGATAATTAGAGTTCTTTTTACCAGTTTTTTGTAGCTGTAAGTTTGTTCATTTGGATTTTACAATTTGGACTTGTACAAAAATGCATATGTTGCATACAATACTCACAAACAATATTTGATCTGAAACATGCAGGGCAATATGTGTGAAACTTCTGTAAGTCTTGTGAAATCCAGGTGCAAGTGTACAGAACCATTATTTAGGTAGAAAATTGATAAAATTGTCCTGTTAAGTCCACCACAAAGTAAGCCAAGAATTTCTGGGCACTGAACGAACAAAAAAGAATGCATATTATAAACTGCACACTTGTCACATTTTATGTTTATATATGTATTGAATTTACAATTAGTTTTTTTTTAAAATAAAGTTAATGACAATTCATGGACATACATGAACTCTGCTGTGCTCTATTCACCATAATTAGTAAGCTGCAATAAAGTAATAAGCTGTAATTAACTGACCAATAAATGTACTAGATTCCGTGCAGTTGAATTTAATTAAAACGCATGACAAATTTAAAATGTACTGTTACATGCACACAAAAAAATTGTTTCCATGGAAAAAAGTCCACACGCATGTAAAAAATTATTTCACATCCTTTATTCAAATTTCACATGCAGGTCAAAAAGTTCACATGCATGACAAAAACTGTTTCATGTGTGTGAAATAACATTCACATGCACTACGTGAATTTCACATGCATGGAAAAAAGTTCAATTTTTTCATGCATGTTAAATAAAATTCACATGCAGTGCATGAATTTCACATGCATGAAAAAAAGTTCACATGCATGAAAACAATTTTCACATGCATTACCAAAATTTCACATGCTTGTCAAAAAGTTCACATGCATGTGAAACTCTCAAAAGCTTCACATGCATGTGAAGCTCTCAGAATTTCACATGGTTCCATGTTTTCACACACTTTTCACATGCCTTTCACATGATTTTCACACACATACTCCTAGTAGTGATAGCATCAGTTTATCATATAAGGAGAAAACACATACACGAGAGTATGAGAGTGCATTGCACTGTAGAAAGCGTATTGCACTGTAGTGTCCCGGTTTCAAATCACTCATTGAATAAATCATTTAAAATGATAGGCAAATATTGTAGTGGAATAATAAATATCATTCAGTGGTTTACAGATAATGGTCAAGGACATTTTACCGGTACTCATTGCTCGCATTTTTCCTCGCTCTATACCACACAACTTATCTGTCAAACCATTGAATGAGGTGGAGGTATTTTTCAATTAGTACCTTGTCTGTACAATTTGACAACTCTGCAATAATGTAAATGAATTAAACCGTAGACTTGTGGCAGAGAAAAGGCCGAGGTAAGGTGAACAAAAATAATTATTGTGCCCAATATTTAAGTTTACAACCTAAAACTGGGGCTTATTTAGAATTTTGTAAAACAGGTTCATACCTGCCATCCGTCCCCATTTAATGGGAATTTTCCCGATTTTTGAGTTTCAAAACCAAAAACAATCGGGACATTCCGATTTTCAAGAAAAAAAAGACAATTTGGAACTGGATTGTTAAAGACGGGTCTTCAATGACTTTTCTACATCCTATCGTTTTGTGCAATACATGTGGTGCTTGAGACCATTAAACAACACCTGAGAATTCTAATGCTAAGACAGTACAGTACAGGCAATATTTTTTAAAAATAATGCAAAAACCTTAAAGCAACCTAGATCCTGCTCAGTGTTGGGGGGCAGTGGGGGCAGGGCACTACCCCAGGACTGGGGTGAGCATGGGGGGTGGTCCCTATTTCTGATTTTATAAGGTTGGCAGGTATGCACATTCTAATTTGATGAGAGTGTATTTACTAATAATTACCTAAAATATAATATTGCTGTCAGGTACCACTTGAAATAATAATTATAATGATAATAATAATAATAATAATAATAATAATAATAATAATAATAAATAAATAAATAAAATAATAATAAATAAAATAAATAATAATAAGTAAATAATAATTGGAGTTCCGCTTTTAGGCTTGGCTAAATCTATATATTATCATTTGTTTTTCAAATGAAGCACCTTTTTTACGCTTCAGAGCAGAAATTCAGAAGGCAATTGCGAAAGCTAGACGTATCGGTTGAGACAAGACTTAAAGCCATTACAATTTGATTCATACATTGTATTTCGCAAAAGAGCAGAAACAAATTATGTGGCAAATTTCTGTCTTAATTTCTGTTCCCATCTCGTTGAAAAAAAATTCTTATCTTTTCGATTGTGTCAAAAATAGATCTGAGTTTAAAATAGAAAAATGGCACAATTTCGCAACCCCCGTCAACATTATATCTCCAAAATAAAATGTAAACATTCATAAAATAATATCACTGTTCATATTATACAGATTTTGCTAAGCCTAAACGCGGAGCTCCATATTTTTTTCACTGGTACTCATTAATTTCTGAAAATACTCTCATTGAAGTATTAAAAATGAGAAAGGAAAAAAAATCCCCCCCCCTCCTCCCCGCCCTTCAGCTGAAAGTTGGATGACCACTCGAGGTGGTCGTGACTATAACACAACATGTGTGCTACGGGTAACCGTACGAGCAACACACGAATACATACGAGTACATACGAATACATACGAGTCACATACCACTAACATACAGGTACATACAGATATATACGAGAGACATGCAAGTAACATACGAATACATACAAGTTACATACGAACACATACCAGTACCCTGAAACACTAGTTGCAACAAACCTCGCAGAAATTGCATTTCGGGAGAGAAAATCTGCCCTCCAACGAAAATGTAATCTACATCTGTTTATTATAGCTTTGACCCTTTCCGTTGCGAATTGCGTTCGATAAAGGAGAACTTAAGCCTAATCTTGTGTTGGGCTTCCTGTTGAATGAAAAGAAAAAGTAGATTATTAACCAAAAACAATTTTGGTTTTCCACGTTGATAGGATTGAGGATGACTTCCAAATTGGTGCTGCTACTTGTGTTGTTACTGACAGCCTACGCAATTGTCGGAAAACTGCCCAAGGAGCCCAAAAGTAATTCATAAGGATGGATTGTGTCAATACAATACATTGTTAAATAATTATTATATAAAAACCGTTACATGAGTGCGTACAATAATGGCAATGAACAGTACCGCTGGAAATTAACTATATCACTGAAGAAATCAACAGCGGCATTTGAAAAAGCATCACAAAACGTGCCATCCTGGAAATGTTGGCTATTTTTGAGTTATGGAATGAACAAAATCGCTTTTTATAGGGGAAAGTGACTGTCGTGACTCTTTCATAAAAATTGGTGTTTGCTCAGTTTGTAAAGAAATCAGTAATATCGAATTAAATTAATGAGGCTAAAAAAATGTCATCCCGAAAATTTTTGTGTTAGCATTTTATAAGACTTAGCGATTATATGAATCCTACAATTTAAGAGATATGCATGGAAAAGGGGATTGCTTCTTATGTACCTTTTATTAAGATGTAAGCAAGTTGCTGTACTCTCTCCTCAAATTATATTAGCGTAAATTTTCGAATTAGCGCTCCCCACCCTCGAATGAGCCCCCCCCCCTTTTTGGGACAACAAAGGTTGACAACAAAGGTTGAGAACAGTGTTGATCCTCCCGATTATCGACTCATTCAAGCACTGCGCATTGACCGTCGCTACGGATGGCAGTAAAGATCAGCTGATTCATTGCCCTAAACTCAACCAACCTGCCGCAGCTGCTTTTGACCGGCTAAAGGGCTTAGTCAACGCAGTTCTTTAAGAGAGAGAAAATCCTTTTGATGGAATGACGCAGTTTGACGAAGAGGGTGTCGCTCAGGATAATCACATTATCGATCGACATGGATGAGGACGAGGATCACATCGAAATTAATGTTCAATAGTACTTTCGGCGAACTCACAGTTAACGTAACTACCAATATAGTGATACGAACATAGTTACAAATTGGTAAGTTTCAGTTTGTGAACTACTTTATGAACGACTTTGTATTTTAATACTCAGGTTATGTTGTTTACGCGCTAATGCTATACGGCGTGACTGATTAAATAAATAAGTGGCTAAGTGGCCTCCCTCGAATAAGCACCCCACCCTCGAATAAGCACCCCACCCCAGCCCCCCCCCTCCCCCGCGCGCTTAAATTGTCGTAAATTTGAACTAAGCGCCCGGGTGCTAATTCAAGGATCTACGGTACGTCCTTTTAAAAACTCTGCACAATACTTCAGTGTAACCTACAATGAGAAACAAAAGTAGTCGGAAAATTTGGAAAAAAATGTTTAAGCTATTTCTTCACTTTTTCTTGGCTGAAGAAGATAAAGCAGATTTTCTAACACCAATCTCCCACCCCCTAAACGTTGTTTGAACGGGAAGGTTATATTCAAGTGAGGAGGGTATGATTTGACAGCTAGATATGCCAAACATGTGAATCTTCTCAACAATTTTCTCGCTCATTGTAGTATTTACCTCAGGTGAATTATGAAAATCAATGGACGCCATTTTGAATAATATAATGTATGTAAGGTTTCAGTGTACACTGCTAATTAAAATCCTTTACTAAAAGCACTTTGACTGGAACTGCTTGATGCTGACTAGTAATGAGAGATTATTTGGTTACATTCTTTGAAGCTTTGTCCAAACGGGGGTGGTGTGTCTCTCCTGACCACTGCATTAACAATAGCAGCTCTTGCCCACCACCCTCTCAAGGGTGTAACTATGTCTGCCCTGAAGGAAAAAAATGCTGTTGCTCGTAAGTATGTTTCATTTTACCGATTTTTCCATGGTTTCCTGTCGAACACAGACTCACGATGAATCATAATACTTAATTCCAGTCTCAGAGTGAATTTTTGCCTGTTTACGTAAAATTAAATAAATAAATAAATAAATAAATAAATAAATACAAGGCCCAAATATATCTAGGGGCAAAAATGTTTTATGAGTTATTTCGCCTGTTCTTTCTACTTTTGTAATAAGCGTCAAATGTAGAAGAATAAGAGCCACAGTGGCTTTTAGCTGGGGCAAAAAATGTATGTGATGTGTGTATATTGCTACGAATTAAAGTTGAACTTAAGAAAATAGATGGACTAGACTTCAAGCTTTTCCCATGACTGCAACATATTTTATTTAAAAACTTGCTCTTTAATTAGGCTAAGCAAATGTTTGATTGTCAAGTGATACCAAACTTTGCACTTACTCTTAAGTCAAGTCCAAGAGTCCAGACAGTAAAGGAAAATTTCCCGTCAGTTGAAAACTTACCACGCCATAAAGATCAAACTCTCTTCCCTCTGCCGGAATGAACGTTAACATTTACTCCGATTCAACCACAAAACCTAAACGGGGGTCGTAATGATGCTTTAACTAAACAAAACACGGAAAATATAGGAATAAATAAATTTCCATACGAAATAGAAAGACGAAAGACGACTGAATGTATATTTTGAAGATTACGTTACAGAAAATATTACAAACAAGACGTCACTCAAGGACAAGAACCGTATATAGGATAAACTGTTTTTATACATTTTCCGTCAGTACGAACACGAATTACTCTAACATGCTGGTTTTATTGCCAAGTATTGACTTACATCTTTGCTCCCTTGGAAGTGGTTTTAGACAGCGATGGCATTTTAGATAAAGGTTCTTCCCACAATCGACTCGCCTCAAACTGAATAGTTTATCACAGAAAACTTTCGCCACGAAGAAACACTTTAGTGCCAATTTGCCGAGAAATCTTCGCAAATCCTGACAAATTTGTCAGGCCCGGCCAGGGGGATAGTGGGATACTAATATACCTCATAACATTCCCCTGGGATACCAAAAGTTTGCCAAAATTTTGGCCAAAAATACCGAATACCTTGGGAATAAAAACACCTTAGATACCGTATACCCAAAACCCCTGGCCTGGCCTGATTTGTTGTCAACATTCTCCACATTCAGTGTATAATTTGAAACCGGAAGTACATTTAGCGTTATTCAGATCTAGTTGCTCATGAGACAAAGATCGCCTGTATTTGCTTAATCTAAATACACGCAATTTATTATCTGCTAAATTACAAACACTTTGTTTAATTTCAGTAGCTTATAAGTCAAATGCCTTGCACTAATGCAACAAAGAAAAAGGAACTCACAAGTAGAATTAGATAGCATGCAGGTCAAAAAAGTAAAAAAAAAATTCACCTATTCTTCCCTGCAACTCTGTGTCATCTCACCCGCCGATTCGACGAAGAATGCCCCAAGCTGGAGCGTTGCTGAAAAAGTCGCCTGTCAATTCGCACGTGCGTTGACCGATTCCTTCCCGAGAAGCCCGGAAATTGTCCGAACATATAACGTATCAAATCGTATGGGCATTTCCAATCCTCAGCACAGCTACGTGTCCCTTCGCTGACAGTTCGCGGACAGTTCGTCAGAACAAGGAAAATCAAAGACACTTCATTTTGACCTGCGCATTACGAGCAATGCAATTTTCTGCGCAAACTGCAGATCTAATCTCGTGCGTTGGCGGAGCAATGAAGTCCAAAGCCCCGGCTGAACGACCAAACGTTTTTGTTCAACATCATGTTTGCCACACGAAAGGTTCAGTGGCTGAACGTGCAAACAATGTTTGATTAAACATCAAGCAATGGAAACCATTTAAATCCCGACGTGGGCACTCGATAAAAATCGACATCGGAAAACCGTTCCATATCAATTACGTAAACGTTATCGATTGTATCGATCAATCGAGAAAAATCGATACTCACAACTCTTCTGGTAATTACTGTTATCGATGTTATCGATTTTATCGATGGATGTCGATCGTACATGTCTTTACTTTCTGACATTAATTTTGTTTTCAAAAGACGTTTGATCGCAGTAAAATGATTGCGGTGGCTTTAGTCACGAATAAAACTGTATTTGTATTTCAGTAAATGTGGTTTATCAAGCTGGCAAGATAACCGTGCTGTATCGACCCAAGTATCTGCGAAAGTGACATCTCGGCTATTTACCTATCTAAGCAACCGCCAGGGAAAACGTTTTGAGTGGAAGCGACGGCAATCTTTTGTTTAACCCGATATTAGAGCTGGTTATAGAGGTTGTCCAGAGGAGGTTGGACACGACCCGCAAGGTATCACGGGGCAACTTGTCCTTTTGAGCGGCCCTCAGTTCAGTTGCAACGAGCCGCGAAGATGTGCGGACCTCGATTAACTGAAGATTTCCGTAACAAGAAGCACTGAAACGGCCTAGATCGAGGTTTATACGATTCCTTTTGACTAGTTACTGTTTCCTTACAACTGATTAACTAAGGTTTCATTATAAACGTTGTTTTTGTCAGCTTTTTGTTACGCCGATCAATGGAAAGGCTTACGAAGCAAGGGAACACGACGTACTATTTCACCGGTAATCTCAACCAGGAATATTTTGGAGTGAAAGCTAATCGAAGGCACCCTAACCAACTCCCGTTTCAAGGTGTCGTGATAACCTTGTCTGTTTGAAATCGTAAGTTTCGACCGACGGCTCATTAACGTCAGGATTACTCGCTCCAGCAGCGAGCTTGTTTACTCGCTAGACAAATACAGAGGGACTACATTAAGAGTTACAAAAAAATCTCAGTAATATGCCGAGATTGGCACCAAAAATTGATTGTTGCATTTCATCCTGAATTTAAGCTTGCTGCTTGAAAGTACCAGTAATATAAAATCGAGTTTCAGGAAATTTTCAGTAATTACGTTGGATAAGGTTGTATCATTGCACTGTAGTGTAGGCTGGTCTTGCTATAATTCTTCTTGTGTTGAAATTAAAATGTAAATAAACAAAATAATGTAGTACAAATTAAAGCAGAGGTATACAAATGTCTGTTAACAAAAAACGATAGCCCTAAATTCTCATTGCAATTCAGTAATATACAAAAGTTATTACAGATCAATGGACAGACTGCAGACGGTTATTTTTATTGCAAAATTCGAGTTGGTTCCTGGACAAAATGTTTGCTTTATGGAGGTAGAAAATACTGCGCATTGTTGCTTCTGAACAGGAATTAAATCTAGTTTTCTAATTCAATAATAATAATAATAATAATAATAATAATAATAATAATAATAATAATTAAAAACAACATTAAAATTATAATAAGAACCTTCCCAGAATGCTTTGCACCAGAAAAATTTCAATGCAAAATAACTTAGTTAACTTGTGGTCGAAGAGAATGCTGTACCATGTGTTACTTACAACTGCGTGAAAGTTATCACTCATATCAATGTTAGGGTGATGACGTCATTAGTCACGTGACTATGGCAAACAAAATATGTTTCAGCCCACTGCAAGAACAGGCCTCCATCAATTCAAAAGCAGATAACGTGCCCTGATGGTCATTGGGATGGGCAATATGGAAATTGCCAGTTTAGATCTGGATTTGAGGGAGACTGGTGCCCTTTTTAGGCGTGGCTGCACAGCACGAAACAACTAGGTGAGTGCTTACACCAAGTAGTTACCGCACTCTCGTACTTTGCATTGTACAGGCTCTGTGCAGCTATGGTTTTCCTAGCTTTCTGTCGCGCATTTCCACTTAAGAATTGTTAATAGTTTCTCGGAAGGTGGGCAACACTTCATTTTTGGCTGCATTGCTAAGTCATTTGGGTTAACTGTCGAGTCAAACAGGCCACAAATACCTACAGTGTCAGGTATCAGGTATCAGGTATCAGGTATGTCGGCAAAAAATAAGCGCTCTGCTAAAGATTTAAATAATTCGGTAACAAGTACACCTGTTAAGCCCAGTAAAAAGCTGGTGAAAGTTGATGATGAGATGGAATCGGATCTCAAAAAATTATACGAGCTTGTAGCTCAAATGAACAGCAAATTGGACAAGCTGGACAACATTGAAAGGCACCTGGCTCGTGTTGACCAAAGACATCAGAGACTTAAAACAGTCTTATACTTTTGTTAACGAAACAGCTGACGAGCTTAAACAGAGTCAAAAGGTGCAAAATGAAACCATAACATCACTGAAGGAGAAGGTCACCAGGATTGAAGCTCTAAACACAAAATTAAACCAGGAGATTATTGACATCAGGGCTCACTCCATGAGAAGTAACCTGGTTTTCTATAATCTGCCCGAGGTTGAGAAAGAGGATCCCTTTGCCACTGTAAAAGACATTCTAGCAAAGAAGATGGGAGTCGACGAAAACAGCGAAATAGAGATTGAAAGGGCCCACAGGCTAGGTGTGAGCGCGACGACGAAAAACCAAGACCCATTGTTGCGAAATTCCTTCGCTCTCAAGATAAAGAATATATCCGCAAGTCTGCGTACTTACTTAACAGGAGTACCCAACGACTGTTTTAGGGGAAATCGATTGTAGAGTGAACTAAACATCACCTGCGGGTCCCCGCGTCAATCTTGTTTAATATTTAACTTTCCTGGGAAAAAAATACCCGCTCTTCACTGCCAGCGAGCAGGACTTTTAATCAATAAAAATCCCAGCCAGCATCAATTTTGAGGTTTGTCAACGAGCCAGCAAAGTTAAAATCGCCAAAAAAAGAAACATCCAGCCAGCGTAGAGGAAATATTTCCAGTTTGCCAGCAAGTGATCATGCATACCATTTCTTAGCCAGCCAGAGAACTTTTGAAGTAAACTTTGCGAAAACGTCTACATTTGGGGGGGAGGGGTGCGCGACATCTTTTTTTTTGGAGGGAGGGGAAAATTTAATAAAACGGTATATTTATTTATGAGCTACACTCTTCGTCGTCTACACCGTTTTTATTTATTTATTTCTTATTTTTTGGAGAGTTTACAGTCGTTGGAAAGCTAAAATGTACCATAGCAAAGTGCACTACCCAACGTGAAATAGTTTAGCTAGTAAAAATTCAATTTTCATAGCAATGGTATAAACGGAAGACTTTTTTACCCACGTGAACATTGAACACAAAGAAATGTGCTTCAAACAATAATTGTGACTAAATTCATCTAACATTAAACAAACAGACTTGCTGCACATTTCACAGATTACACTTAAAATCCCATAACAATAAACAAACAAACAAAGGTGAAACAAAAGATTGGTACTCACCGTTTTGAAGCAGTCCGCCAGAGGCCCAAGCTGCACAATGCAAATTCTCATAACCGCTCGAAAAAGTGTCGCGTAAAAAGTCGTAATTAAGTGTCAAGTTAAACGATAGTGAAGGAATCACAATTATACAAATGCAAGGCCGTTAGAACCTGAAGTTTTAAACACTGCACACTTACAAGGAGAAAGAAAGACTAAGGCAGATTCATTTGACGAACCTCGGATTTAGTTGATCAGCGTATGTCATGGTTATCAGTTCCTGATTACCAGGAATGTCAGCAAGTAAATCAATATCAAAGCAAAAAAAAAAAATACTTAAGTGCAACCTTAACAAGTTCAATCAACTAGACGGTAAAAATCGATAAAAACGAACTCAACAGTTTCACGTCAGTGGCTGCAAATTTTCGAAACAAAAGCCATCGTCAATTGATTCGCGACATAACTTCCGCAAAGATTCGCAGCAAAAGCCACTGTCAGTTGTTGTAAGGCATTCACCGTAAAAGATTCGCGACAGAACTGCCGCAAAGATTCGCAGCAAAAGCCACTGTCAGTTGTTGTAAGGCAATCACCGTAAAAGATTCGCGACAGAACTGCCGCAAAGATTCGCAGCAAAAGCCACTGTTAGTTGTCGTAAGGCATTCACCGTAAAAGATTCGCGACAGAACTGCCGTAAAGATTCGCAGCAAAAGCAACTGTTAGTTTCCGTAAGGCATTCACCGTAAAAGATTCGCGACAGAACTGCCGCAAAGATTCGCAGCAAAAGCCACTTTCAGTTGTCGTAAGGCATTCACCGTAAAAGATTCGCGACAGAACTGCCGCAAAGATTCGCAGCAAAAGCCACTGTTAGTTGTCGTAAGGCATTCACCGTAAAAGATTCGCGACAGAACTATCGCAAAGATTCGCAGCAAAAGCCACTGTCAGTTGTCGTAAGGCATTCACCATAAAAGATTCGCGACAGAACTGCCGCAAAGATTCGCACCAAAGCCACTGTCAGTTGTCGTAAGGCATTCCCCGTAAAAGATTCGCGACAGAACTGCCGCAAAGATTCGCAGCAAAAGCCACTGTCAGTTGTCGTAAGGCATTCACCGTAAAAGATTCCCGACAGAACTGCCGCAAAGATTCGCAGCAAAAGCCACTGTCAGTTGTCGTAAAGCATTCACCGTAAAAGATTCGCGACAGAACTACCGCAAAGATTCGCAGCAAAAGCCACTGTTAGTTGTCGTAAGGCATTCACTGTAAAAGATTCGCGACAGAACTGCAGCAAAGATTCGCAGCAAAAGCCACTGTCAGTTGTCGTAAGGCATTCACCGTAAAAGATTCGCGACAGAACTACCGCAAAGATTCGCAGCAAAAGCCACTGTCAGTTGTCGTAAGGCATTCACCGTAAAAGATTCGCGACAGCGTAAAAAGGCAAAATGTTTAAGAATACATCAGTCATTTTGGAAAATGTGTCTAAATAAAGCACTTTTAAAAGTATCATTTAAAACCTATCAGAGTTACGACTTACTCACTCAAATGACTTTTTGCGACAGCGACATTTCGTCATTTCTGAAGGGCAATATTTCGTAGTTTTATACAATGTAATTATTTACATTTAATACTTCAAAAAGTTGTAATAAATAAGAGACTTTCATTCCTCCTGACGTTTAGAAGGAAACAAAACAGGGTAATAAAGTACTTCACTCCATCGTAATAGAAGCAACCGGAAAACTTGTACTGAAAAACTGTACTTTAAGATGTGTTTTGAAGAAGACAGTGAACTACCCGCCCCCCCCCCCCCCCCACCCCCCACAAAGAATGTGACAAAACTAGTGAAAGCGACATAAAACCGGCGGGAGAGCTGGAATCATTTCAGCAGAGAATATTTCCTCAAAAAAGCAGAAAAAAAGGTTACTTGAAAGGTAGAACATGCTATTACGCCAGGAATGCCGCGTCTTATTCGAAAAAATGCACATCCTAAGAGACTGGAGAGCCCAAATAGTTTCGTCTTCCTGGTGTTCAATAGAGTATTTAAAACGTGATAAAATCGGAAGCGAAAGCCGCAGCAGTTAAAGTACAGGCAGTCTGTGCTTTTGCTGAACATTCTTCAGAGGTGTTCAACTTTGACCGAGATTTTAAAACTAGTTTTGAAAGTAGACTGCTGTTTTCACGGTAAAAAATACCATATAAACAGTTACAACATCTCACCCGCGAGGTGGCATAACTTGTCCGCCACTTCCGGTGACCTTTTTTCCAGATTGCAACTTTGAACCGCGCATCTTGTCAGTAATAATCGAAACAGAAACCATGCCGCAAAATTATGTCACGAACACGAGCAGTGTCTTACACGACGCGGTCTGTAGGCTCGATTACTAATCGGTTTTCGGGGAAGAAAGCCTGACCCGAGTGAGCGGCGGAAATCGAGCCTAAAATTCGTTACCATTGACTCAGAGTTGACTAATGAGTTCTGTTAGCGTGGATGAATGAAACATTTTGCCTAAGGTTAAAAATGGCTTTGTTCTCGCTTTCCAAATGTCTTCAGTTTCCGAAGATATCCTCAGAGCTTTAAGAGTGAAAGCAAATCCCTCGAGTTCTAAATTCGGCCAATATTACAACCGATTTCACAGCTATGTGTAGTCCGGGGTTTCAAGCATGATACGCCGGCTATTGAGTAGCTATGAGTTGTCTGTCTCAAATGTGTCATATTCACAAAGCGGTAAACAAAATTAGCATATCTACTTTTTTGTAATTGCTTTTTTTATATCTCAGAAAGTACAAATTTCTTCTGTGAACTCCTTTCCTGGGCAAATTTCCAGAATTATTTTGTGACCATGGTCGCCCCAATCCTGGCTTCAGTGAGGCGAATCATGCTTCTTCCGAGGAGCGCAAAATTCATCCTATTACGGGCTTTTATTACTTCAAAACAAGAAAAATAACTAAACTGATTCACACCGAAAGAAACCACTCACCCTAACGTTGCTACTTGGCGGGGATTGCCGCGGAGATAGCCATCTCGACAACCAGTTCAAACGAAAAAGGTAAACGTTTACCGAGCTCAACCGATTTATTCATTCAAAATAAGAGTTTCGTATTACCTCTTTTAAAAAATGACAGCTGATGTTAACATGTAGCTGTCGATACGCCCCTCTCTACCTGTTTCGCGTTCGCTTGCTTGTTAGCGGCTATTCACGCGCGTGTCACGTTTCCATGCCGCACTTGATTTCCGCGCTCGCTCGCGTGTTCTTTTTGATAGACTATCCCTGAGTGGGAACGGAGACTGCTCGTAGTCAGACCACAATTTGTTTTTAGAGTCTAATAGCCAGAAAAAAAAAACAAACAAGCCAGAGACAATTTTTCCCCAGCCAGAGACAATTTCCCAGCAAGCCGGGTGTTTACGAAACATCCCAGCCAGTTAACTATCTAATGTTTAACTTTCCCAGCCAGCTCAATTCTAGCCTGTCGAGCGGGTTTTTTGTCGAGCGGCCCCGTCAGGTACTCCTGTGAAAATTGGTCTGAGAAAGGCGTGTGATGCTTATTTTGTGCTCAAGATGATTAAGATTGAGCAAATTATATAGGCTAACAATAAGCTTATAGAATGCCAAAGATGATACGCTTGGAAACGAACAAATTGAAGCAGTTGTGGTAACGTGATCATTATAGAAAATCTGACTGAATATGAGTCAAAACTCACCAAATTTGGTACTATTTATTGTTAGTTGTTTCTTGTTTTTGTTTTAAAGGCTATGCGTTGAACATATCAGAGCGGCACATTTTTGTAGGGCGACGGTAATTAAACTGACAGTCACAATAAAACAGCAGGAAATGGCTTGGAAAAAGGTATGTCTTTAATATTTTCACGGATTACAGTCAAATTATAAGCTAACCAATTGTTTAAAATTTAGTTAGTAGAGTGCTTGAATATAACGAAATTAAAATGTTTACAAATTTGTTCACAGATGAGATAGAAATTTTAGTTACTGTTTATTTTGCTTAATGTTCACAAGGCAAATTGCAACAGCTGTTACAACAGGGTCGTAACCAGGCATATTTTTTCATCGCTGATCCCAAATTTTAGCTCTAAATTTGGATCCCTGATCCCCAAAATGTGGCAACATTTGATCCCTGATCCCGCATAAATTTTATGATCCCATAGAGAGATTTGATCAAGTTAAGTCTCCCCGACGTCGATTTATCATTCATTAATAACAATAAAGTGTATTTACCTCAAGTACATCTTCATTTGCTCCCCAGGGGGGTACTCGAAGCATACATGACGGGGGGGTCCGACGTATTTTTTTGGGTTGAAAATTTACACGCTCGGTATTTTTTTGGGTCAAGAGATCTGTCACGTATTTTTTTAGGTCTTTAAAAAGTACTAGCCGACACAACGTTCCTGGAAGCCTACTTTCCACTGGATACCGCCGACGACGCTTCAGAGTACATCGCTGATGATGGTCGAAGAGTACAATTACGCCATTGCCGCACGGGAAGGCTTCGGCGAGCCGTTATTTATACAGTTCACTAATTCTATAAATGTACATTACCGGGAGAGATTTAAGGAAACATTTCGACACTTTTATACTATAGTTTTTTTGTCAAGAGAGTATTGTAGTATTTTTTACGCTCGTTACAGTTCCTGTTCGAAAATGTGAAATTTAGTTATGTGTAAGAGTACAATTATGGCATTTCCTCACAGAAAGGCTTCGGTGAGCCATCATTTATACAGTACACTAATTCCTTAAATGTATTACCGAGAGAGATTAAGGGAAACATTTCGACAACTTTGTACTACGAGGGTCCACAATAGGTTTGGCGGGATGCGGGATTTGGCTAATTTTTGTGGCGATATTCGGGATGGGAGCTGAAAACAGGAGCGGGAAGCGGGAATTTCATTTGAGAGTGGGAGCGGGATTTTGTGTTTTTGAGGAGTCGGGATGCGAGAATCGCAAGGGGAAAGTAGCGGGATACGGTATTTTAATTTTTACGAGACTGCATGATTTGACCGGCGGAGGCTGATACAAATGGATCGTTTGTGAATGAAGTGTGTCAGCTTTCAAGTGATGCATTAATGAAGGAAGAGTAGCCTTAATGTCAAGCTATTATGAGTCCTTTTGTGTTGATTTCGGAAAGAGGTACCAGGCACATGTCATGTTGCATTTCTTAGCCTTGCCTACGTTCCTAACTTTTCCGACCCTTTCCATTGAGCGTTTGTTGGAGAAGGTATGATCAGCTTGGTTAGTCTAGCCAGTATGGCAACACCGGCGGACGGTAATGTAACCTTATGGCGGTCGCCAAAAACGAGGTATTCGGTATCGTAAATTTTGTCCCTATTTTATGCAGAGTGCGAGCAGGATTGCCTTCGTTCGAAAAAAAAACATCTCCGAGCAGAAATTTACTGGAAGCAAGTAATATAAAGACGCAGAAAGCTTTGAAATAAACTTCAAGTTAAGTGAGTCCACTTTTACAAATTTTTTGTTACATTTTATTTTTGCAGACCCCATAACTGGACCGATTTTGCATGACCTTTGGGCCCCTAGCCCTGTCTAAGGACACAATCCGTTTATATACAGCTGGGCCTGTAGAGAAACAATGTGGAGAAAACTTTTTGTGTCTAAGGAAACGCCGACCTTCAGATCAAAAGCAAGTCGCCCTTACCACCCCACAACTTGAACGACTACGGGCTTCATTTACATACTCAGTAGGTTGTCTTGAAAAAAAAAAGCAGGACCGAGAATAGGCAGAACATCATAGCAAACAACCTTTGACAATTTTTACCTTGCATTTGTACCTGGACAAAAAGGTAAAACGGGTCTAAAACAGAATAACACAAACGAAACACTTGTTACGGTCATTAGTGGCTCGAAGTGACGATATTTTAAAATGATATCGAGACCATCGACCATAAAAACGTGTTTACTTGTCTTTTATCCATTGTGTAAAGCGGTATGTGAGGTTTTCATCATGAAAGTAGAAAACTATTTTAAAAAATTAGGCGGGATCGGGATTTTGACGTAAAGAAGTGCAGGATGGCGGGATCAACAGGAAAAAATAGGCGGGATGGCGGGATCTGAGAACCCTATTGTCGACCCTCTACTATAGGTTTTTTTAAGAGCGTATTGTAGTATATTTCTAAACGCTCGTTACAGTTCCTGTTAGAAAATGTGAAATTTAATTATGCAGCATAACCACAATCTGATGAAAGAGGTATGCTGATATAGTGTCACAATGAGGACCTGTCTGTAAATGTGGAGCAGAAGGGAGGATGAAGAGACATTAACGGACATACCAATTTCATAAGCTTATTGATGCAAAATCATGCATTAGAAAGTTCTACTTAATTAAATAAATCAGTATTGAGGTATTTAAGTCTTGTATTTTTTTGGGTTGGAAATTTTGATGCCAGGTATTTTTTTGGGTCTAAAATTTCAGGCTTGTGTATATTTTTCGGTTTGCAATATGAAGCTCCGTCGGACCCCCCCCCCCCCGTCATGTATACTTCGAGTACCCCCTGGGGATTTGCTCATTCTGAATCAAGTTGTCATCTTCTCTTCCATCATGTATTAAGGAATAACTGGAATTCTGTTGCTTGCTTGTGAAAAATGCTCGGTCCATTACACTTTACTTGATTAGCTTACTTTTTAAAAAACTTTCTTGGCTGAGAAATGTAAAATTCGTATGAACACTAGAAAACGCGCTATAAAACAATACGATAAAACTGGCAAGATTAACGACAGTTTTTCTTTTAATTAAAACTCCCTGATTCGACTTGGCTTAACATCACGTAAAAAGTGAATAAAAAGACTGAATCTAAATATGTTGCAAAAAATATATAGAAGGCGCGACATGCACTTTGAAGGTGAAAGAAAAAGGAATTTTCAATTTTAAAGAAATGTAGATCAAAGTTCTATTGTTTGATTTTGAGATTTTGTGTATTAAGGAAAAATACCTACAGTCACGATTTGAAAGCTGAGCTGGCTGCGAGGAAAAAAAACCCGAACCACTACAACCACGACGAACTAAGAGAAAGGCTTATCAAGGAACTCAGACTGCTGTTATACGCTAAGACTCCACTCGAGCACTGGAAGTGTTTACGTGACAACTTTCAGCCTGATTGCTGTTATTTTAAGCTTTCTTCATTTTATAGCAATAGCGAAATTGTGACTGAAAAATTAATGTTAAAAGTGTATTTAAAGAAGATATCTGGTGACTCTTCTCCCAGATCTACTGTGTCCTGCCTCAAACCGGGATCTGCTACTAGGTTCTTTGTCTTCCACTTCTGCCAGATTCTCCTCTTCCTGGCTTTCATCGTCAGTGTAAAATGGGGGTGACAGGCCTGCACGACTCCCACGCACGTGTATTAGCCTTGATTATAGTTTTGCTTTGACGAGTATATCTTTCAGTGAACGCCCCCTCTTGTAAGATAGTGTGGGCGGTTCTCTGAAAATTTCGTTTAACCATGATTGTTGTTCTATAAAATGCCAGTTTTTCATGAGTATTTGTTTTAAGTTTGACACTGATGGGTGGTATTGTGTGACGAAAGGCAAGATTTGTTTATTTTGTTTCTGTTTTTGTGTGAGGGCTTCTTTTCTGCTTTCAAATTTAACCTCTGAAAGGGTTTCTAGGGTTAGCTTTTCTGGGTAGTCTCTCTCAATGAGGTTAGTTTTAAATTTCTTAATGTACTCTTCAAAAGTGGTTCTAGAAGAGTTTGTGCGAAGAAGTCTTAGAGCTTCTCCTTTAATGAAGCCTCTCTTGACACCCGGTGGATGACACGTGGAAATTTCTGTATATTGAAATGTCTCAGTTGGCTTGAAATGCGTTTTCACATCAAGAACTGATTCAGTTTTGAATCTATCGCCTTTGTATTCGTTGGTATCCAAGAAAGTTGTTTCTGTTTCTGAAATTTCAGCCGTAAACTTGATAGTTGGATGGTGATTGTTACATTGTACAATGAACTGCTGTACGTCTTCCCTGTTTCTGTCCCAGAGGCAGAAAATGTCGTCTATGAAGCGCTTGAAAACGAAAGGCCTATATGTGCTTTTGCTGAGGATTTGTGTTTCAATCTTTGCCATAAAAATATTGGCAAAGGCGACCGCCATTTTAGTGCCCATGGCGGTTCCGTGTGTAGTTACCTCCATTGAATTGGAATGAGTTCTCTTGTAAGATGAGTCTCAGCGCTTTTTCAAGTAGTCGCATAGGGACAGGAGGCTCGTCCTTATGAAAGGTCTCGTATGCTCTGCACACAGTGTCGATACCCTCCTCTTGTGGAATGTTTGTGTATAGGCTGGTTACGTCCATTGAAACAAGGATTGTGTTCTACGGGACTTTAGTTTTCTTTAAGAAATTAATAAAGTCCGTTGTGTCTTTGATATACGACTGTTGTTTTTGTGCTATCGGCTCGGTGAAGTAGCTTGTCAATAAATGCAGATAACTTTTGTGTAGGCCCATCGCACCCTGAAATAATAGGTCTTCCGACTGGAGTCGGTTTGTGTATCTTTGTCAGGGTGTAGAATATTGGAATGCGAGGCGGATTTGGTGTCTGACAAAGTCATTTTTTTGTAATTTCGTCGATGTAATTTCCATCATACAGCTCATTGATTAGTTGTTGAACTCTACGGTGAGTGTCTTCTGCCATAGGTGTAGTAAGCGGTCTGTAATGTTCTCTGTTATCCAGTTGGATTTGTGCTTCCTTTATTTTATCTTGTTTGTTCATCAGTACTGTTTTTGTACCCTTATCCGCTTCTTTTAGATTAATTTCTGTGTCGTGTTTTAACGATTTAAGTGCTTCACGTTCAACCGAATGGCAGCTTCTTTTTATATTAGGCTTTGCAATCTTTGCAAAATCTCAGTTTCAAGAGGAGTTCACTCACACACGTTTGACTGAAGCAGAGTTCAGCCATCTATTACATGTTACATAGCTAGAAAGAAGCTACAACTTCAGTTTCATGACAAGAAGGGTCTATAGATCACACTCGACAGAATTATACAAATAAGCTGGGCCCAGCGTTACAAACATTAGCAGGGAAATTAACTCATCACGTTGCAGATAATATTTCAGATCCTTTATTGTCACAACTACAAACATGAGAGGCTGAAAAACAGTATCAAGTTCCTAAACGAGCCAGACTCAACGTACCTAGTATGCCGAAAGCGGCATAGAAACCACATTTAGTCGCTTAAAAATGATCCGAGGTCAAATTTAACTGAGAATAACAAACAGTGCGCGCAAGCCGCAAGAATCCAACGGTTATCAGAAAAAGATCGTTATGACCTCGAGATCAAAGTCTAAAAATGCGACGTTTAAGTTAAAATGGCTCAATTCAGTAACCATTTAAAAATCCTCCTTACTAAACCCACTACAAGAATAGAAGAAGCAAAATTGGTCGAAAGACCGAGACACGTAAGGCGAAGCGTACGAAAACGTGAAGTAGGAGTGGACAGGAGTCGTGCAGGCCTCCCAACCCCATTTTATAACTGTAAAAAATTATCCGAATCCCCGACCTGCGCCATAATTTTTCATTATTTTTCTGTTGCTCCGTACCTGACAAATACTGTACTACTCGGAGGGATTTCCGGAGGTAGGAGTTGGAATAAGGTATAGTAGCTCAATAGCCTACGATGCCTTTTGTAGTGAGCAGGTACCAATCGATTTATTTTGACCCCTAAGTAAACGCCCCCATCCTTTCAACGCGCAATTTCCACTGCCTCAACCTCGTTCCCAGGGCTTTTCCCTTGGTAATTTGGAACGGACGGGAAAAGATCCAGGGCTTTTCCCTTGGTAATTTGGAACGGGCGGGAAAAGATCCTCTTTTCCCGTCCGTTCCAAATTACCAAGGGAAAAGCCCTGGGAACGAGGTTACCCCGAAAGCATGATGAAAGTGATGGTCAAGGGCTTCGAAAAACTGGACAGAAGCAAAGCACGTTTAAAAAACTTTGCTTACTAGAATAGACAGTGTCTTATCATCGAGGATGTGCATTTCTCTCTCTGCCCGCAATATTTTTGCTTGTTCGCTTGCTGTGATATATTAGTGATATTACTCGCCAGCGTGACTTGTTATCACAGCAGTCATCACACAACAGGGTGTCAGGTTTACAATAAACTAAAGCTTTACCTTTGTCGGTCGTGCAATTCATGTCTGTGATGACGATTCGGCGAACGAGATCTGGTTCTTTTCGACTGAGATTTCCGAGATCTGAGTAAAGAAAACGGGATCTTAAGAAGTGTCAAGGACAATGTATCTGACCAATTCTGGTGCATTGGTCTCTATAATCACTGAAATTATTTACTTCTTAATCTTCTGATACTGTTGCGCATTGCAATATATCGGTAGTTATAGATAAAGCAACATACATCTATCAAGCTTTACAAAGGAATTAGGGCTGGATAAAACATATAAGAACAGTTAACTGACCGACTTGATGATCGTCTTCGGCTTTCTGATCGCCGTGACCGTTCTCTGGCTGGCGACCAGGAATAGGAACGTGATCTAGAAATATGAAGAACAGTGGCCTTCAATTTGCGCGCAGCATTTTACAACCATGATATCAACAGATCAATACGGTAAGGGTATGGTAATAATTGCAAAATAGAAGTTAAACTGTCATACCGTCGTTCTCGACTTCTTTTCCTTGACTTGTCCATAGTCAATCCCGCATCATGAACGCATGGTACCGATAAGCGCGTATCCGATTTCTCAGAGAGTCCGACAAAGCGGAAACCGCAAAGTTATGCAACATGAAATACGAGCGAGAAAAGCTTTAAACAGCTGATTGCGTGACGGAAACGTAAAGGAATTGAAGTATGAAGGTTAAAAGCTTTTTCAATAGTCCTGAAAAGAGGCCTTTTTCCTTGCAAAACGGAATATTCTTGTTTCTCATAAAGAATAAAGTATCTAAAAAGCGATCGATCCTTGATCCCCTCCAAGACCAAAAAAAATTGGCTGATCCGGATCCCATCACTTGTGACCCGGGATCCCGGGTCCATGATCCCGATCCCGAGGCTGTGATCCCTGATCCCATATACGTGGTTACGACCCTGGTTACAATGCAGTGAATTGCGAAAGAAAGAAAAAGAATCATCAGGCAATGTGCGATTTGTCATGGAGTGAAAACTGTTTCAGTTTTTGTGTTATATGTCGCTTAGTACTGCTAGGCAAGACACGTTGGAACTTGCTCACCTCAATGTGTATTTTGCTTCCTTTTCTTGAAAATGTATAATTATAGATTAACAGTGCGTTGTTTGACGGTAGCGATCTACTTTATCAACAGACTTGAGAAGATCCCAAATCTCGGATCTCAGGCAACAGAGAAATGTGACGTTTAGAAGAGTTCTAGATCGAATAGGTCAAGTTTTAACTTTTGTTGGTTGAAGATTTCATTATGTTGGAATAGCTTTTATATGTCGCTTAGTTCGTTCAATTAAGCTGACTAATTGAATGCATTGACGGTCAAAACTAAAGGCAGGTTGCTGTTTGTGCATGGCAATGCTGTATGGTGGCCGAGAACTGCCAATAAAAAATTCGAATACTTTTTGTAATTAGTGTAAGTTAAGTGAGAAATAAAATACAAAACATGTGAAAAAATAAAGTAAAATGAAATAAAAATTTAAAGTGAAATAAAATTAAATCTAAAAGTATACATAGAATTGAAAAGTAAAACCATTTTACTTTCTAGTTAAACTAAAGTGAAAATACAGCCCAAAGTGAAATATGAAATCAATTTCAAACGAAATTCGAAATGCAAGTGAAAGCGAATTTCGCCATGGCCGAGCGCTGTGCCATGCGCGCTTCATAAGCTATGCGCCTGCGAGGTTATTAGCCAATATGGCGAATAATCGTGAGGCTACGTGGACCGATGACGAGAACCTACAAGAAACTTTAACTCGATATGTCCAGCAAGGCTTGAATAGATCGGAAGCACTGGATTTCCTTAAGCGCGACTTTCCAGATTATCCATGGAGTATTCGTTCCCTTGACAGACGACTTCGTCACTTTAACATTTTTTACAATGATAGGAGTGTTGAAGTTGACGAAGTGAAACAGGCGGTGGAGAAAGAGCTTAAAGGTCCTGGTAACCTGCTAGGATACAGAGCTATGCACAAGAAGATCCGATTAGAGCACGGACTGAATGTTACCAGAGACCAAGTTTACAATGTGATGACTGAACTGGATCCACAAGGTCTCGAGAGGCAGCGAAAGAAAGGAAACTTCACCACCCGTGGTTCCAACTGGGTCCATTCTTTTGATGGACACGATAAGCTTATGGGGTATCAAATTCAACATTTTCATTAGCAGTGTATGGCTATATGGATACAGCTAGTAGAAAGCTTTTGTGGTTGAAATTTTGAGTTTCCAATCATGATCCCAAATTAATGGGAAGATGGTATCTAGAACATTTATATGAAACTAGGATCATTTCTGCGATGTTAAGAGTAGATAAGGGAACTGAGACAGGCACCATGGCCACAATGCATGCCTTCCTTCGCAGACACCACAATGATATGGATGCTCATGAAACAGTTATTTATGACCCTTCAACCTCAAATCAGGTTTGGTAGCGTTCTTTTCGTTTTGTAACTGAGGCAATTCGGTACAAAGTGAGTGGGGGAACAGGTTACTTTACCAGAATATTGGGGAGGGCTAGGAAATTGGGGGGGGGTCAGAACTTCCCACTTCCTGCTTTTCTCCTCTTGCTTCCCGTACCCCTCTAACCACTTCCCCCCCCTCCCACACACACACTCGACATGAAAAAGCAATATGCATAATGGCTCCATCTGACTACAACTACCACTATAGCCCAGTTTTTGTTTTGAAATACCAATTTGGGCAAATCGTATTGAAACCCCAGTGTGGTGTCAAAATTTCAAAATTTTAAGACAAAAATGGAGAACATGTGAATTGTGGTAGTGGTCAGGTTTTGTAGTTTAATACTTCCATTTTGTAGATTGAAAGATGGTGGAAGGAATTACACGAGAGGATGGAAAAGTATTTTAAAGATGATTTGCGTTGGCTAAAAGATCAAGGTCATTATGACCTGCACAATGACTCAGATAGGTATGTCCAATGATTTCAAACTGAAGCAAATTTGTCTTTGGGACCTTTTTGAACGTCTTTACTCAGTTATTAATTATTGGAAGGATTCTCATGTTCTTCTTGACATAATTTACTGTATTTGCATACGGAAGTATCGCTTCATCACTGCTTTTAAACATAATATTCAAATTTTTTGGCAGATTGCTCTTGGCCTTCATCATGGTACCTCTTATGCAGAAGGAGTTAGATATCTTCAAAGAAACAGTGTGGAACACACAGGATCCGAGCACAGAGAGACACTGCACTTCCAGATGGTATACCAGACCACATCTATAACTTCCCTGAGAAGTATGGCCTCGAAGAATGTAGTATCTGCTATAATACCCTTGTTGCTTTATAAATATGGAAAATAAACTTGGAACCAGTACTTTTATTCAAGAAATTAATGTTGCACATTTCAAATTTAGATGTAGTGGCCATATCATCAGAAATATCTGGGGTTACCATGACTGACAGTTCTTCATTATTGCTCCCAGACAAAATGCCGATGATGACAATATAGGAACTTGTTGCAAAGGTGAAATTCATTTCCAAGGGCAGTTTTTCTATGGTACACTGTATGGCTATATGTACATGATGCTGATTGGTCAACATATTCTGCCTTCTAGGGGAATTTTTCTGGGATGAAGAAATAAACAATGCAACAATACTCCTGACATCCAAACATGGGGATCCCAATATTAACAGAAAGCAAATGCGAAATTTGAAGTGATTTCCAGCCTCTGATCGAGTTAATGCATGTTAAAAATGGTGATTGTTTGAGATAGCAAAAATAAATAAACAAACAAACAAATAAATAAATAAATATACAGATAGATAGTCAATAAAAGTATCAATAAAGTAAAACACTACCATTAATTTCTTGAACAGGTTTAGCAGTTACTGAGGAACAACTCAAAGAGGTGGCAACTGAATCTGGTGTTTTGAACATTCCAGATGATTTTCTCACACCAGAATTTAGAGAAGAATGTGAACGCATCATTCCTGATAACGACACCATTAAACCAGATGAATGGAAAGATGCCTATATGTATTTAAAGCAGAACTTCACACTTTCAGTGTAAAATAATCAAAACATGTCATGAAAATATGGTTTATTTGTAAATTTGATAACTATCATGAAATGCAACAACTGTATTAACAACAATATATCAAACATATCATCCATAAAAAGTTTGTTCAAAATATACTTTTCATTTTCTAATAAGCAATATTCAAATTGCATCTCTTACTTAATACAATAATGACATAAGGTAACAAAAACATCAGATCTGGCTGTATACTAGTAAATAAATACAAACATCAGGATTACAATTGGATCAACTGTATCGATGTAATCAATGTTACATTGAATCAATGTTAGACAACAACAGGAACAGCAAAGGATTTCTCCTTCACATATCCTTGTCTCATATGTCCTTCATGTAGCCTTGTTTCGTATCTTTTGGTGAAAAGTGACCTATGATGGTACCAACTTAAGTCCCAAAAGTTTACAATACTTGTTGCACTGGTGTATTTCAAAAAAATTCTGCATGGCTATTTCAGACAAATTCCCAGTACAAAATTGGTATGTACCATCATCGTTTAGTAAATCTAATGATGCAATTTCTGGGTCATAGAGTGTGTACCCAGCACCCTGTATGTCTAGAACAATAAGCTTCCCTCGGATTTCTCATAAGTAAAGTGCACAAAGGCCTGTGCCTTGTCACAAACTGTACCCTCTTCACACACTTCACCGTTATTGTTCATGTACTTAACAAAGTCACCTTTAATAAACTCTTCAACTGAAACAAACTCCCCACTGTCTGTCTTCCCCATGAATACCTTTTTATATTCAAATGTTGGGCCAAACCCTGTCAGCTCTTCTTTTCCAATTTGCTCCTTCAGCTGGGATGCCAAATTGCGGGCTAAGTAATGCATTTGCACTGACTTCTTTGTGTGACTTTCTTCTGTTTCTTTTGTTGCTTTAATAACTTCTGAGGCGCTCTTGAGGTAATTCTTGATGACCCATGTCACTTCTTTGAATCCCTCTGTTATGCTAGTGGCCTTGAAAGCTTGCCGAAATCCACCAGAAGCAAATGGTGTCTCAGCTACCACAAATTCTGCCTCCACTGGTACAATGGACCATTGCATGTGGTCAAAATCAAACTAATAGATGGTAATGACAGTGGAACTCCTTTTTGATATGACTTTCCCCAGCTTAAGCATATCCTGAATGGACAAACTCTTAGGGTAAAATTTACTTGAGCAAACGTTTTTGGGGCTTGGTACTGATGCAGGATTTCTTCTTGGACTGTCATCATACCTTGTTTTCTTGGTCTTTAGCACATGTGAGAAAGAACAGAATTACAAGAAAAATATTAAAGGCCTGATTACACCTGTTGTTGCACAACTCAATGCAATTTTTTTCACAACTTCAATATCGCGCATGTAAACCACCTGCGATTTCAGCACAATTTTATTGCCAGTGTTTCAAACCTGCCTAAAACTTAAGGGCGACAAAAATTGCATTGACTTGTTGACAAAAATTGCCTGTGTGAACAGGCCTTAAGAATGGGCCCATCAATACCAAGTGAAATCCTCTTTCGCACTCTCCCCCATCGATTTACAGAAAAATTACTTTGTCAATGAGAAAATGGTCACCTTGTTTGTGTATACAATTACAATATCCCCACAGAAGGGTTTAAAAAGAGTATAAAGGCCTGCCCACATGGCAACATCAAAAAATAATTTCTCTATTTTCAAGAGAAGGTTGATTTAACCAAATATCTTCTTAACCTTTACAACTAAAGCATACTGACTTTGGTTCAAAACCCAGTTTTTTCTTTACCCCTTAAAAAGGCTAACTTAGTTCCTACATGTAACCTCATTAGGAATATTTAAAGATCAAAGGCACTGTCAGAGCAACCCTATACAGATCTTTCGCCAAACGCAAGCTGTATATGTGATCACTCATTTTAGTGCACCGATATTAAGCTCAAGTACGTGTTGTCACTTACCTTGTGCAGCTCTTTTTCGTGTTCTTCATCATCCTCATTTGATGTCTCGACATCTGTCTTTTTAATAAAACGCACATAGAAAACTTTATGGTCTGGAACTTGGCGCAGCTTCTTACAAGACGGCCCACGTTCACCGGCTAGAAAGTCGCAAACCATATCTTTATCGATTTGAGCGGCAAAGTACTTCTGACAAGCTTCTACTACGTTGTCAAAAGTTATCTCGTCGAATTCGAAAGGGACAAATCCTCTGGGCCCGATCCGCGTATACTTCTGTTGCTTTCCCGTCACTTCTGAACTCATCCTCTGCACAATTATTTCCTCTTTCGCTTCTACGGATTCTCCAACCGGCCGTTTGCCCTTGCCAGTTCTTTTCTGCCTTTGTCTGTTTTGGAACTGCCTCCAGTCCGCCATTTTGAGCGCTACCACGTGCTCCGCTGTGTTGTTTTAAGCGCGCATGGCACGATGGTAGTGGCAGCGCTCGGCCATGGCGAAATTCACTTTCACTTGCATTTCGAATTTCGTTTGAAATTGATTTTAGCGGAACTCCTTTGGGGCCGAAGGCCGCAAAAGTGGAGCCCCATACTCATACTAAGAGGCATGCTGGTAATTTTTTATGGTCATGGCAAGCGGAATGGCTCGCGGGCGCCTGCGCCGTACGTACATACGTACGTCGCATTTCATGACATTCTTACATGAGGCAAATTTTTACCCAGCTTATTGCCAATGGCATGGTAAACTGGACGTTAGCTTCGCATTTTTTCTTGACTTTTCATGTTAATAGGTCCATTTATCTTTTTTTAAACTTTAATTTAAATGATATACTGAGAAAAATATGTCAGAAGAGCGGAGACGAAGGAAAAGAGAAGGAGATAGAGAACAACAACGGGAAAGGATGAGAAACGCCACTGAAGAACAGCGTCAAGCAGAACAGAAACAAAAACGAGAAAGACGAAGGAACAGTAAGCTTACAGCAGAGCGAGAAAGGCAACGAGAAGTAAGACGGACGGTACTGAAGAACAACGCCAGAGGAAAACTGAGAGACGCCGACAGAGAACTGTAAACATGTCGGGTACAGTTTTCCTGATTTTTATCAATTTGTGATTGGAAATAATTTTGTACCACCAAATAATTTACGTCTACGTTTTTGTATTTTATTGTACAGATGAACAAGGGGAAAGAAATCGTAATGGAGAGAGAGAATGGAGAAGAAATGTACGCCAAGGACAGCATGAAGTTAGAAGATGTTCGGGTAAAATCAATTTCCGTGCTTTAGCAAAGTTTGTTTAACAAAAACAAATGCACTTTTACAAAAGGGAACTTTTCGTCAAAACTTAAACCGCACCTTTTACGGTATGTCATTTAATACTCCTCGTAGAAAGTGAAAAAAAGAGGAAAAAAAAACAAAACAAAACAAAACGAAAAAAGAGAACACAATTTGAGGGGGTAGTGCAAAGGTGATGGTATCATATTACAAGATTTCACAATATGGCCGCGCGTGTCAGGCCGAGAACGAGAACACAATACCTTCCGTTAGAAATGAAAAGATAGGCTAAAGAAACTCGACTGCCGGTCCCGAATGCCTATTAAGTGGAATGTGAATGTCTTTATAGAGAGGAGAAATATGGATTGCTTTGGCCCGATGCTTTAATTGAACCAGCGCGAAAATCTGATTGCTGAGTTTCCCGGGTGAGTTTCTTGGATTTTTTCAATCATTTCACAGAATATTATTATTATTATTTACCGGTAACGCCTACCCTTCGAAGCCGAAGATTGATGGCGTGGGGTCAGCTAAATATTACGGTATGGGAAATTTGCTTTTATTTAGAAGGATCCCACTATCTCAAGTCCCTTATTTCCAATTCCCCGTTATCTCGAACAAAGAGAAATTTGTCTTGGCTTTGGTCATAAATATAATATTTCCAGTTATTTACTTTTGCGACGATAACCCGCTTTTCTCAACTTTGAAGAATACCAGTGTGTTTTGTTTTCACGGAGAAAAGTGTAGCCAGGCAAAGGAGAAAACAGCTTATGAAAGCATGCGATGAAGCAAAAGGCGAAAACAAGTACCAACGCGAATCGTCAAGATGTTAACTCATTGACTAACAAATGAGTAACAAAATAATTGATATATGCCTCGTTCTTTTAAACTCTGAATCCAGTCATTGTTTACAATATCCTAGGCAAAACCCCTACCAAAATCCATGCAAGTAACGAATCGATGAAAAAGCACATCCTCATTTATGAATCTACTGAAGTAGGTCTAAAATATTTTTTAACCCTTATTCTGATTTCTGAATTGTTTGCTTGAATTTCAATAATTTTATTTGGCTTCACTTAAGCTTATGTGTGAATTAATTTTGTTTATCACTTATGAATTGTCTGCTTAAATTTCAATAATTTATTGGGCTTCACTTAAGCTCAAGACTTAAGCTTATGTGTGAATTAATTTTGTTTATCACTTATGAATTGTTTGCTTGAATTTCAATAATTTTATTTGTCTTCACTTAAGCTCAAGTTAAGCTTATGTGTGAATTAATTTTTTTATCACTCAATATTATGCATGGCTCAATTCTACCTGTTACCATCCCCCCCGGGCCTACCCCCGGGGATTTGCAATTTTTTTCTCACTTGGCAGTCTATTCCCCACCCCCGGGCACACAGAAAGAGACGATCCCCCACCCCCAGGACTCCTCATCGACCACAAATACGTTGTTTTGTGTACAAAACCTAAATGACGGTATTGATTTCAGTACAATAGCAAAACCAGACGTTTTGACAAGAACTTAAACGCTTTTCTAGAGTTTATTGAACGAAGGACACTACATGCATAATATAATAAAAACATGAACAGAAAACTGAAGAAAAACTCTACCCGCACTGGCGTACGGCTGGCAAGTAAAGAAATTTTCTTCGCCACATGTCTTATTCTAAATATAGCGCATACGCACAAGAGGCCCATGAACAAATTGATGGCAGCCTTTAAAGGAGTTTTTCTTAGCTTGTTTCATAAGAACAAGTGGACTGAGATCTCTGTTTAACATAAAGCTGTGCATCCGTTTTTATATAGAGTCTATTTAAGTCGTCTTATCATAAATATAAACACACTGAAGAAATATTTCTTTGTTTGTGACGACCACCATTCATTCGAGTACGCATCAAACGCACATTCGTTCAACAATTTATAATAAACGTACCGTCTAACACAGATTTTAATTTTGAGATATTATTCTTCTCTAAACAGTCTGCTACAAATATTAGAGATTTCCACTGGAAATAGGCAATCTTCTCCAGGCGGTCCGGGGCCATCATATCAAATGAGAAGTGACGTACTTTACAAGAACAACAAGAAGCTATTTTCGATTTGTCCCGCTCCCCTACCCCCGGCACAAGATCACTTCAAACAATTCCCTCCCCCGGACTTGGACTTGTCCCCGGGGTTGCCTGGGTGAGGGGGGGGGGTTGTTAAAAGGTAAAATTGAACCATGCATTTGTTTCCAGAAGGCGACTGCAATTTGCCATTTTTTTTCGATCTCAGTACCTACATGTATGAAATAAAAGCACTGCATTGTGGAAAGTGCTTCTTACTATTTGCCACTCATAATGGAATGTTCATGTTTTAGGAAGTTCAAATAATTACTGCATGCATTTTTTGGTTTTCTCAAAAATCATTGTATTCCCAGGGGGGGGGGGGATCCAGATGTAAGCAAAGGATTTTTTTTATGCAATTGACATATTTGTACTGATGTGTTTTTGCTTTCTAAAGGCAATCTGGCTTGTTTAACTGACAATTGTCCGCTGGGATTGGTTAGAACATGTTTGATTAATTGCGATTGGCTCTTTACTGAGTTAAGCAAAGGAGACTGGAGATGATTGAACCTCCAGTAAACTCTAATGAGGTCCTGCCATTTTGTTACTCATTCGATCGATTGATATTCAAGTGCTTTACCTTACCCGTATTACCCAATGAACCGTGCAAATGGCGGAAGACAATTACATGTAACCACTTTTTAGACAAATAGCTAAAAGAGTTTGGATACCTGCAAATGAGGGGTTCAGGCGATGATTTATTAATTATTTGTCAGGATTCCACAAAAGCTGGAAAGAAGAACACTTTCACGGGTGGATGCAAAAATTTCCAACAACTAGGCACTTGGACGTCTCATGAATCAGGTGGATCACAAAATTAAAGCAAAGTATAGCTTCGGCAACAACATTTCAAAGCTGGAAGTGACAATGCTAACAAAGTGAATGATGACTCCCTTAATAATTGACATTGAGTATAATTACTATTCTGTTCACTCATTCTTTCTGTTCATTAATGTCACATTGGTCAAAAATTGCGTTGTGAAGGCTTTAATAATGTATGTTACATACAATATTAGTTATTTGATGTTGTCAAAAGAAAAACAATAAAGTTAATATTATTTTAAGGATGAAAGTAATTTGCCAGGCGCTCGTTCTCATGAGTTTTGCACTCCAAGAACTGAAAATTTTCTTCAATTGATGAACTTAGAGTTGAGGAGGGGAAAGAAAAGAAAGATGCTCCAATGAAAGTCTAATTTATTTAAATTGTAACTACAGTGTAACTTTTATTTGCAGTCCTCTATCAGGCATTTAAGCCTCGACTTTTCGTGGCCCTGGTCAGTTTTAAATCGTCACTGGCGACTGGGCGACTGCCAATTTTTAGCCCTGAATTTGTTTTTTGTTTTTTTTTTTCACTGATCCTTTTTTTCTGTTCTAGGCATGTATGCCAGCAGTGATCAGTGATGCAGCATTTTCTTACAGTGAAGGTACGTGGAAGATATCAGTTATATAATTAGCCCAGCTTACGTATCTAACTGTTCAGTAAATTGAACTGGATTGAATGCAGTGATTGGGTTAATTTGGGTTCGGTAATTGAAGACAATAATTATTAACCAAAAATATGCCTATTTATACAGCTGTGTTTGATTCCATTCAATTTCTGAACCCAGTCAAATATAATTAAACAGTTTTAAAATCATTCAAATACGTAGATTTAGCCAAGCCTAAAAGTGGAGCTCCAATTTTTATTTGGCAATCCTATCATTCACAATGGAAAATAAAAATTGAACCAACGATAAAATTGAACCACAACATTTACATGAGTGTGCCATCAAGACTTCCATTTGGGCGGCTATGAGAGCCTTTACATCTGGACTTTAGGGGGAGACTCTTAATCACCATATTGTTGCTGTGGGAAGTTCAGAACCATCATATCTTGGAAACCCTATTACTTCCGCAGATAAGCTGCTTGGCCACGTTTGTTTTATGGGAAAGGTTTCAAGATTTTCAAGTCACAACCATATTCAGCATGTCACTTGACCTGAACAGAAAAAATGCTAAAACTCAAACAGCATACAGTTCTCGCTATTGAAAACGTTGTGAACAGTTAAAGATTATCAGGATGCAAAATTTGAAGCAACAGTTTCTAGAAATTTGCTTTATTATGAATGTAAAAGTTATGATGGCACAAGCACATATCTTTATACATTTTTGTGCTGTAGTTCTTCTATTCTTTGTAAAAACGGTAATTGCATGCTTCGGATTGTAAAGAAGGGTGGGGCGATTCGCAAAAAAATCGGAACTTTACTAGTTTCCTCTTAGTTTTACTGATTTTCTTTTTAATGTGCGGTTGGGGACTGACAGTAGTTATGCACGCGCAATGTTCAGTTTTGGAATTCAGATGTTCTTCTTCATTATTTCACCAATATAGCGGCACGAAATGCTGAAAACAGCGTATGACAGAATATCGTCCACAAAAATCCCTTAGCAAGAATGCGAGATCTGTAGTTAAGAATCTCCCTTCCTCAAGTTACAAAATCCTTTTTTCACGGTGATGTGAGATTTATCTGGATGGCTATATGGTTAATTAACTTAACGCAGAATGAATCAAATAGTTACACCATGTTTACATGATACCGGTATGAACTCACCCAGGTATGGCTCGCACTGTTACGAGATTTTGTGCTGTAATCATGTAACAAATACAGAGAAGCAAGAGGGAACTGGGGTGAACTTGTATCAGAATGAAAAGCATACAGTGAACTGGTGTCATGTAAACACCCCCTCAGACTAAAGTTGAGCAGCTCTCAAGAATGTTTAACAACATCCTCAGATACCCAGGGGCAGTAAAACCCTGATTTCATTAAAGCGGTGTAAACTCAGACTGGTACAATTTTGCTTGCATGAGACCAGTCTGAAATTCAGACTGGCATAAGTATTTACATGAGACCAACCATCTCTAAAAATACAGTTTACCTTTTGTCCACTTGGAATGCTTCAATGCCACTTATTTAAATGCACATGCTCAAAACTCAAAACAAATACCATAAACTGCCGCTTATAAGCCCGCCTGCTTACAAGCCCCCCCCCGGCTATAAGCCCATCTACCTGTAAACAAAAGATACATCCGGTAATAAGCCCCCCTGCCTCCCCCGGATATAAGTCCTCCTCTAGTTTTCCCTGTTTCCTTAATATTAAGCACTCTCACAGAAAACTGCAAAGATGAACTCTGAGCTTCTGTTCTGTTATGTTCCGGTTACGTTCGTGTTGTTGCAGTTTTGATTGATTTATTATGACATTTCAAAGGTTAATTACAAACTGGTACATTAAAAATGTATTTCGATCAACACTGCTGTGGCTCATTTCGTAACATTTTTCTTATTCCGCTTATAAGCCCCCCCCCCCGGATATAAGCCCCTCCGTTTATAAGCCCACCCAAAACCCCTTACAAAGTTGTATAAGCCTAGGGCTTATAAGCGGCAGTTTACGGTGTCTTAAAACATTTGGGGTAGTTTTTCATGCGAGCGTGCATGCTCAGTGCATGACACGGTATTACATTGCCAATTTTGTGAATTGTGTGCGCAGTATGGATGAGCAGAAAAAAATTGTGCAAATATCCTTAGAACCTCCCTGAAGCCATGGGCTTACTTTTGGCAACTGAGATAATTAAACTCTACTTTGTTTTCCATACAGGTTTTTATTCCATCAACCTGATGTCAGAAAAAATATGGCAGTTTATTGTAAGGCATTGTTTAATAAATTTGTACTCTTAGCTACATGTATGTTCCCAGGCAGACATTATCAATTGAAATAAAAAATTTTAAGAGCAGTTTTGAAATAAGGTTTTATATTTTTTTGGTCTTTTTTTTTTGCAAATTTTGATGTTGGTGATTAGTTTGATTATATCCACAGACACTTTATGTTCCCTCGGTAACACTGCCATACACCAGTAGCCTTTATTTGAAAGTAACCCTACTACCCCCCCCCCCTCCCCACACACACACACACACAAACACACACACACACACACACACACACACGTACACAACTAACTTCCCAGGAATAATGATTCAGACTTATTTGATTGAATTCACTTCATTCAGCTCATTGGTGACATTAGATGCAGTGTAAAGGTCAAACCAAAAAACCAAAACAAATTAAACCACAAGATTTACTACCATCACGGTCAGGGGTAGTAACATAGTGAGTCATAATCTGTGCATCAAATAAAGTCACTAGTGGTTAGTGGACCATTTGTTATTCGCATTGGGAACACGGTTAGTCACAAATTTTTAATTGACTGCTTGACTGATTTATCAACTAAGTGGTTGAGTGGTTGATTCATGACTGATGGGTACTTAAAGAGATTGATTTTAATATAATAGTCCCTGGGCATCAATAAGGGTAAACAAAGTACATTATTATTCCACTAGAGCATCAGTTTATCATATAAGGAGAAAACACATACATGAGAGTATGAGAGTGTACTGCACTGTAGAAAGCGTATTGCACTGTAGTGTCCCGGTTTCAAATCACTCATTGAATAAATCATTTAAAATGATAGGCAAATATTGTAGTGGAATAATAAACATCATTCAGTGGTTTTACAGATAATGGTCAAGCACATTTTACCGGTACTCATTGCTCACATTTTCCTCGCTCTATACTACACATCTTATCTGTCAAACCATTGAATAAGGTGGAGGTATTTTTCAATTAGTACCCTGTCTATACAATTTGACAACTCTGCAAAAATGTAAATAAATTAAACCGTAGACTTGTGGCAGAGAAAAGGCCGAGGTAAGGTGAACAAAAATAATTATTGTGCCCAATATTTAAGTTTACAACCTAAAACTGAGGCTTATTTAATGGGAATTGTCCCGATTTTTGAGTTTCAAAACCTAAAAAAATCAGGACTTTTCGATTTTCAAGAAAAAAAAGACGATTTGGAACTGGATTGATAAAGATTGGTCTTCAATGACTTTTCTACATCCTATTGTTTTGTGCAATACATGTGGTGCTTGAGACCATTAAACAACACCTGAGAATTCTAATGCTAAGACAGTACAGTACAGGCAATATTTTTAAAAATTAATGCAAAAACCCTAGAGCATCCTAGACCCTGCTCAGTGTTGGGGGGCAGTGGGGGGGGGGGGGGGGGCAGTGGGGGAAGGGGGGGCAGGGCACTACCCCAGGACTGGGGTGAGCGTGGGGGGGGGGGTGGTCCCTATTTCTGATTTTATAAGGTTGGCAGGTATGCAGATTCTAATTTGATGAGAGGTGTATTTGCTAATAATTACCTAAAATATAACATTGCTGTCAGGTACCACTTGAAATAATAATAATAATAATAACAATAATAATAAATAAAATAATAATAAATAAAATAAATAATAAATAAATAAAAATTGGAGTTCCGCTTTTAGGCTTGGCTAAATCTATATATTATATTGTGGCAGCGCTCGGCCATGGCGAAATTCACTTTCACTCACATTTCGAATTTCGTTTGAAATTGATTTCATATTTCACTTTGGGCTGTATTTCACTTTAGTTTAACTAGAAAGGAAAATGGTTTTATTTTTCAATTCTATGTACTTTTAGATTTAGTTTTATTTCACTTTAAATTTTTATTTCATTTTACTTTATTTTTTCATATGTTTTGTATTTTATTTCTCACTGAACGTACACTGATTACAAAAAAATATTCGAATTTTTTATTGGCAGTTCTCGGCCACCAGTAATGCTGTGAAAAATATTTTCCAGTTATGGGATGATGAGCAGTTTACATGAATAGATCGCTGTTATTGCAGAATTTGTAACAGGTTATCGGTAGGTTTGCTTGAGACAGATTTGATGTATATGTAGTTAATTGAGCTACTTGTGAAACATGATGTTGTTATTCTGGTTGATGGCATTACGAAATTGCTGTGAAAATATTGTTTGCGCGTTGTAATTTGACTTACTAGAGCTTTTACAGTTTTGACGTTGTTCCGTTGAACCAAAGACCAAGCCAACACGGAAGGAGAACCGTATTTAATGATCACAACCAGCAATCGCAAACAAATAAACAATTCGATCTAAAATACAAAGAAACTACGTTGGCACTGGGCCTTACAAATATTCAAAATAAACGAGAAATTAACTGGAATTCAACTAAGAACTTACTTCTATGACTGCCTCCGTAATTGGCGTACATATACACAACTTGTTGAACTTCTTGACAAACGTCTTCGCAAACTTACAGTATTAAACGGGTTAGCAAAACGTAAACGACTGGTTAGCTTGACAGTTTTCTTGCAACTAAAAAACTACGCTCGGTGACGCGACTTAAGTTACACGACTTACGCTACGCTATTGCGACGCTTAAATTTAAAAGGCGCGCGCGCAACATTAAACCGAGACAGCGCGCGCGTCCAAAGTAACTAATAATTAAAAGCTGATCGTTTATCGGAACACACTCCACCCCGATGAGGAGGTATTCCTCATCTTAATCATAGCCTTCTGCTGGGTGAATTACGGCGATCTTTGTGATTGGCCTTTCATACTCTCCAGTACGCGTCTTAACTCTTACGTTTCGAACTTTGCCTTCTTGTCCTGGGTACACGTTGACAATCCGACCAATGTTCCAGCTTCCACGAATTGCATTGGGACTTTCGACCATCACGAAGTCTCCCACTCGCACATTTTGGTGCTCTGCGTTCCACTTCTTTCGCGGAATTAACGACGGGAACACATCCCTTGTCCACCACTTCCAAAACGAGTCTACAATCTTCTGAACAAATTCCACTCGAAGACGTGGATTCTTGGTTTCTCTGAAAGGACCTTGTGGTACATGAGACGATGCTCGTCCAAGCAGTATGTCGTTGGGGCGGAGGTACGATCCATCATCAAGGTCATTTGGAATACGGCCAATTGGACGCTGGTTGACGAGATTTGCCACTTCCAACAGACACGTGTACAACTCAAAGGGCGTTAATACCTGTGCGCCAATAGCTTTCTTTAGGGCTAGTTTGCAGCTCTTCACTAATGCTTCGGCACGTCCGTTCTGATGTGGACATGCCGGTGTGGTAAATTTCCACTGCATTCCCCTTTCTGCTGAAAACTCACGCAGTTTTTCGGTGTCCCATCCTCTGATCATTTCTTTCAACTCTCGCTCTGCTCCTACAAATTGGGTTCCGTTGTCACTTGTCATGAGGCTGGGCTGTCCTCTCACGGCGAGGAATTTTCGGAATACTTGGATAAACTCCATCGTTGAGTAGTCTACTGAAAGCTCCAAATGAACTGCTCTTGTGTTTAAAACACGTGGATATCACTCCATAATACTTGGCGGTCTTGTTACGACCAACTTTAACAGGGCACGGACCAAAGTAATCACATGACGTGTAATAAAACGGCGGTGTAAACGGTGCCAGGCGGCATTCAGGTAAGTCAGCCATGACTTGAGATTCGGTCATTGCTTGGATTTCACGGCAAAACACGCATCGAAACTTCACTGTTTTGGCAAGGTCGTGGGCTTGAAGGATCCAGAACCTTTTTCTTGTCTTCGCTACTGTTGCTGCTACTGCTGTGTGCCCACACTGGTGAATATGGCGTGTTACGAGGAGAGATATCCAGTGCTCTTTAGGGAGTAACGCGGGATGCCGTGTCTCGTAGGACACTAAGGCCTTGTCAGCTCGACCACCTACTCGGACGATGCCACTAGAATCTCTGTAGGGACTGAGCTTCTTTAATTCTCCTTTTCTGAGGCGGTCGCTCAGGCTTTTCTGACTTTCTTTGATCCAGTGATTTTCTGCGTGCTGTAACTCTTGGGGAGATAGGGGACCGTCTCTAGGCTTCATTTCATTTTTCTCCTGTGTCCTGTTGTGGCATCTAGCGCGAAGATTCCAAACTAGCCTTACTGTGTAAGCGGTAACTCTGACTAGCTTCCTCCAGCTTGAGAATTTTTGGCAATTGATAGGATGCTCTGATGTGGTCTGAGCGCAAACATGATGCACTTTGCGGCATTCTTCTTCTTCTTCAGGTTGATGAAGAAGATGATGAATCTTGCGGCCACTCATTTCCGGCAAGCGAAGGAACTTATATTCATGTTGCCACCGCTCCACCAAACTTTGTGCGGCTATACCACGAGAAACATCGTCAGCTGGGTGGGGTCTGTACTGCTCTGTATCTCACCAACTCTAACTGACACGAAGGGTTTGAACTTCCTGGCTTCGCTGCGGATCCAAGCTAGAACTATCTTGCTATCCAGGAAAAGGACGACTTTGTCAAATTTGAAGCGGGATTCTTCCACAATAGTCTTGCACAGTCTTGAAGCCAAAACTACACCTTGAAGTTCCAGGCGAGGTATGGTCAATCTTTTTAATGGCGCCACTCTTGATTTCGTCGCAATAAATCGGACATCATATTCTCCATTAGACAGCTGCCGTCGTGCATACGCGTAGGTACCGAAAGCATCCTCAGAGGCATCAGAAAAGACACAAAGGACAGGTAGGCCAATTACATCAGGTGACGTCAAGCATCTGTCGAAGCTTATGTCATTCAGGTTCAGCATCTCTTGAAACAGGCTTGTCCACTTTTCTTGAATTTCAGGGGGTAATTTCTCGTCCCAGCCGATTCCCTTTTTCCACAATTCCTGTCGACCGATCTTGGCTCTGATAAGAAATGCGGATGCAAAGCCTATTGGGTCGTAGATTCGAGCAACCTGGCTTGGATCTTTCTCTTGGAGAGCAGTTTGGGCTCTTGGCAGTGAAGTAACTCGGATTGTACTTTAAACGTAAATATATCAGCGTAGGTGTTCCATGCAACTCCCAGTACCTTTTCTTCACTGGCGCTATTCAGAATCGCTGCTTCTTTTGTCTCTCCCTGGTCTGTGTTAGACTCCTTAGCTTTATTCGACAGCCACCCTTTGACTTTAAAGCCTCCCGTTTCTAGTACGTTGTCGATGCATTTCGTTAGCTCTCGTGCCTCTTCTTCGGTGCGGACTGAATCGCAGATATCATCCATGTAGGTGTTGTCTTTGAGAACTTGTGCTGCCTCCGGGAACTTCTCTTTCGCTTCGTCTGCTGTCTTCCGTAGTGCTATTTGGGCCATCGCAGAGGCTGGTTTATCTCCAAAGGTAAGTACGGTTTTGACATAGACGTCTGGTTCCTGATCTGTCTTTAAGTTTCTCCATGGAAACCTGTGTACCTGCTGGTCAGCTTCTGGAATGCGGATTCTGTGGTACATCTTTGAGATGTCTCCAACAAAGGCTACTTCATTCTCTCTACATCGTAGAACCACTTTGAACAAATCGTTAAGTAAGTCCAGTCCTTTCATCCAGTAATCGTTTAACCGGTGTCCTTGAAATACAGCTGAAGAGTTGAAGATGATGCGCACTGGTGTGCTTTTGCTTTCTGGTCTTAACACTTCATGATGAGAAATGTAGTGCACAGGAACTTTGTATTCTTCTAATTTCTAAGCATATCAACCTTATTTGTGCTCCTGAGTCTAGAAGGACGTTTCCGTGTTTGTACAAACCGTCTCGGCCACCAATACTTGCGGAGATAACCGGTAATAAAGCTTCTGAGTTCTCGGTCATCGACGAGATGCTTGCTCTGAGGTTGGTTACAGTCTCCTTGTGTAAGAGAGGATGGTGATACTGTCTGCACTGTATACCGTTCTCTGATTCGGTGCATTGCCTTCTTCGACTGCAGGTGCTTAACTTGTGATGTCTTCCAGCTCTTTTTAGAGAACTGAAACAGGCGTGATTTTCTTGTGCGATTTTAAGGCGATCGTCATGATTTAGGGCCAAAAACTTCTGGCATTCGTCCGTCCAATGCGTCTGGGTTTTGCAAATCCAACATTTGTAGCAGATGGTCTTGTTTTCGCTTTTATTTCCTGCGACCGCATGGTGGATGGTATGGGTATTACTTCCTGTTCTGAGCGGAGCTGTAGCTCTCATCCTGGACTTCATCTCTGCAGTCATCCAACTCATGAGGCCTAGTAGCGTTGCCGGTTGGTTTGTTCTCTCCAGTTCTCTGGACCAGACCTTCCGGTCATCGCAGCACACCTTTTGTTCGATGATTGAAAGCATGTGGCTATTGTCCATATCGCTTGGTAAACCGACTTCCTTCAATGTATTGTAAAAACGCTTTACCAGGTGGACCAAATCACAGAAACGGGCGTCTTCGCCATCACGTATCGCTCGGAACTTAACGATGTCTTGTGTTATCGTATCGGACACATATCTCGGGTCACCATAAATCGAGTCTAAGTATTCCCATGCCGCGTCGTAATCGGACCCAATCCCTTTTATGAGCTTAAGCGGTTTCCCCTGTAGGCAGGCGCGTAAAATGGTGATAGCATCCCGCTTGCTGTACCTGGCCTCGATTGCGTGTTTAAAATCCGAACAGAATATTGCTTACTCTCTAATATCCCCAGAAAATTTTGGCATTTTGGGCTTCTCCATTTTGAAACTACACGCTTCCTTCTTAGTTACTTCAACGCTCTCACTAACTCTTTTATCTACTTCATTCACTAACGAGGCGTTGTTTACGACATTACTTTCCTCAGTAACTAAATTAATACTAGCAACATTATCGGCATTATCGCTACTCGAAATACTACTCTTACTGATCTCACTACTACTCGTATTTTCGTAACTAACTTCATTAGGCTGACTTTCCTTATCTTTAAACTCCTTTGGTACTTCTTTGGTACTTTCTAAATACAGTTTAGTGTCAGTCTCTAAACTCATAAACATATATTGACTCTCTTCTAGCCATGCTTCTTGTTCTTCAAAGTCTTTGTCGTCTTCAATCAACTTCGTGAACTCCTCATGCTTGTCTATCAGCGTTTCATAAGCTTTTTGTACTTTGAAAAGGACGTCGCTTACCTCCTTTCCCGAGCGCTCACTTTGTATCAAATGGCGCAGTGATTTCGACACTCGTGTTAGTGCTGCCTTGGCATTTCGTCTGATAATTTTTGCATCTTTCAGCAGCTCCTCAGTCATTGTGTCCTTGTCCTCAGGAACTCAGGTTGAATAGAAATCGAATTTTGTGTTCCGTTAAACCAAAGACCAAGCCAACACGGAAGGAGAACCGTATTTAATGATCACAATCAGCAATCGCAAACAAATAAACAATTCGATCTAAAATACAAAGAGACTACGTTGGCACTCGGCCCTACAAATATTCAAAATAAACGAGAAATTAACTGGAATTCAACTAAGAACTTACTTCTATGACTGCCTTCGTAATTGGCGTACATATACACGACTTGTTGAACTTCTTGATAAACTTCTTAGCAAACTTACAATATTAAACGGGTTAGCAAAACGGGTTAGCAAAACGTAAACGACTGGTTAGCTTGACAGTTTTCTTACAACTAAAAAACTACGCTCGGTGACGCGACTTAAGTTACACGACTTACGGTATGCTTTGCGATGCTTAAATTTAAAAGGCGCGCGCGCAACATTAAACCGAGACAGCGCGTGCGTCCAAAGTAACTAATAATTAAACGCTGATCGTTTATCGGAACAGACGTAGAATAGTTATGCAGTTTGGAAATGATTGTAATGTGTTGTTTTCATGAGCGAAGATCAGATTCGCTTTTTTAAAGAACAGAGTACTTTGTTGGATTTGCACTTAATAGATTTACAGGGGTTTGTTAAAAAGATAGTTGTCAGAATTTATTTAAGACAATGAAAGAGAGACGCGAAGTGGAGGTCAACTTTTAACCTTTGTTGGTTAAAGATTTAATCTTTTGGAATAGCTTTTCATTGAATTGTGAGTGTTTATGTCTGGTAGTGTGTTCAGTTTACTTCACTAATTCAATCGACTGGTAAAAATTGATGGAGGTTATTGTTTATATAACACAATTGGTTGAAAAATATTTTGCAAGTATGGGATGTTGAGTAGTTTGGGTGTTTTCAGTTGTAATAGTTTATCGCTTGAGTTTCTTGAGACAGTTGTGACATTAGTGTAGTTAACTGATTTTCTTTTTGTGGAAGATGATATTGTTATTGTGGTTTATCCCATTACAAAATTGTTGTGAAGATATTGTTTACGGTTGGTAATTGGGGTGTTTAGTGAGCGGAGTGTTTGAAGTCGAAATTTTTTGGTAGCGTGCTACTGTGACAAATTCGTAGAATTGATGTGGCTAGTGTTTGAAGTCTTATTCACGATGTTGAAAAGGAATTAGAACTTGAAAATATTTAAGAGTGAATGTCAGTAAAAATCAAAGAAAAACCGTAAAATCGCGGCCACGGTCAAGAAATCCATTTCGCTCATTTTTTGTCTACAGCAAGTTTAAGGTACTAAACAAAGTGAAATGGGGTTAGTTTTTTGAAATATCCATTTTGAACACTATTAACGGTTAAAAACCATCTGATCGAATTTGGCACTTTTTGCTAGAGTCCCGTTCAAAATAAAATACAACAGCTAGACTTCTACAGCTACAAATGTACACACTGGGTCTTATTTAATTAGGATATGGTGTTCTTTTTAGTCTCAGGGTCTTCCTGTAGAAAAAAAGCACAAATTTTGAAGTTATATTTTCAGCCGTTCGATTACACGCCAAAGCATGCCCGAAACAGCTTCGTAGAAATGTATGTGGTAGTGCATCAAAATGTCTAATATTGTAAACTTAGAGTCATGAAACATAGTTCTAAAAAGTTACGGTTTTGTATTTCTGGAACCTTCTCATTTATCAATGCGAACGCCAACTGAATTTAGGCAAAACACAAGTGACGCCATAACGCTATTCAATAACATTAAAAGTGCGGCATGCGATAAACACGGAAATCTTCCGTTCAGTAACATCTAATATCTGATTAAAATCACTCAAATTAGGTGAATCAGGTAAATAATATTATTGTGCATCTCTCCCGTTAAATAGAGCTTAAATGTGCACAACTAAAACAGCTAAAATCGATCGACTACACGCGACAACCGAACAAAGTCATGATTGTAATTTTTAACACGCAAGCTCGGTTACATGTAACTGAATTATGCCGCGCAGCACGAAACCAAAACTACTTTAACCGGGACTCACAGCAATAAAATGATCTTTAGATCAAACCGTTTTGCCGATGTCTGGTGTGTTTAAGATCTGTCTGGTGTGTTTAAGATCACTGACTCAGTTTATGAGAGTTACCAGCCTGAGGGCTGTCAGTTGTCGATAACACGTAAAGCGAAGTCTTGTAAACATCCCTAGTTGATTTTCTCCACAAGCACTTTTTATCATTATGGACTTTTTACGGTCCACTATCATTCTGGTTTGAACTCAAATAAGTCAAGAAACAATACCAACTGTTCCAATTCTTTCGCGCGTGACTACTCAAAATAGACGTGTCACGTAACATGCAGTTATACGTAAATTGCACTTACTAAAAGGGACGTACCATAACTGAGAAAAGTGAGGTGGGGGTAGGGAATTTTCGAGTTGCACAATTTTTTTTTTCGTTGACATTTCCCTCGAAGGGATTTTTTTTCCGTATTCAAGAACTTTTTTTCTGGGCTACTCGCTGTGTATGATTTTTTTCTCATAACTTTCCCTTGCATGATTTTTTTTGTTCTTTGCTCCCCCCCCCCCCCATAACTTTTCTAATGGTTCGTCCCTAATGCGACAGCAAAGCATACGGTAAACAAGAAAAAGGCGCGATAAATGTTTATTTGAAAGTCTCGACTATTGAAAAAACACCTCAAACACGCACATTTGTTTGCTCATGGGAAACACTCATTGTTACCCAAGTAAGAAATCTGAGAACTTCTTCGTTTTGTTTGAAATACTAGTGGCAAAAAATATTAATCAAAAAAGGGTCCCAACTTCGATAAGTCTTTACAGGTGGTGCTTGCGGCGCAGATAAGGTCATCCCCATGAAATGTATTGTTTCCCATCGCCCTCTTTCTTGTAAATGTGGGAGGGTCAGTCGGTAAAGGTCACTTTGAGATGTGTACAAAACATAAACTTGGAAATAACAGAGGAAATGTAGGGGAAAACTAAATCATAAGCTTTCTATTTTGTTTTTGGAGTTGTTGAAAAAAAAGGGGTCCGTGGGGATGGCCTAACTGACGACAGAAATTGTTCATCTGCGGACATACCAATATCATCATGCAAAAAAGACATCAGCAGTCCAAGACGTTTTTGCAGTTTTCCAGGGTTGAAAAGGAAGCTGGTTTGATTTAAGCGAGATGTGGAATTTTTCAGAGTATTTTTCGGAATTTTCCATTTGTCCGTCCTATTGATCACGTCTTGGGATAGGATGGGGGTGAACGAGAAATCATGTTGCGTTCCTCAGAAGTTTCGGGCCATAGAAAGCTGGTACCACAAGCGGAAAGGGAGATTAACTTGCTAACTTCCAGGAAGCTGTATGAACTAACAAAACAACTTATCCCGATCGTTTCTGGTAATTGATTATAGTTTTATTGTCCTAGCTTTTCGAATTTTCAGGATAAATCCTTCCCATTCTGCTATTTTTTTTTAATCGAGCCCACTCCTTTTCTTCTTCTATCCCTTGCTTCCAACTCCCCCCCCCCCCCTCCGCCCCTAAAAAGAAAATTACTTAAAACTATAAGAAAATAGAGACTAGCTCAGCGGTCGCCCGTAAAAACCCAGTTTTTTTGGCATTTCTGAATATAATCTGGGATCTATTTTTACAACTTGATCAAGATACTGGAACAAAAAATGGCCGAAAAAACATAGCCTGCGTAGCAAGCGTTTCCGAGTAAAAATTGGGGCGAGCGCGAAAAAAGTGCACCCGCCCCAATTTTTACGCGGTAAAAAAAGCAGAAAATGCTTCAAACCTGCGGAAAACCCTACGGAAATGCTTGTTACGAAGGCTAAAAAACCTAAAAAAAAAAAAACAATGTTGAGAGGATAACAGGATGGTACGGGTGAGGTGTATGATAGGATCTGTTTCAGGACGGAAACGTTAGAGGATAACCTGCGCACACACGACTCAAATTACTTTCCTGCGTTGCGGCAAAGATGCAGGTAGGCTAGTTAGTGCAAATCTATTTTGTACAACGTAAATAAATATATTTGTGTGGTTTCAGATTTGTGAGGAACTTGTTTTTTTTGCAGTAACCAGGCCACATTTAGTCAAAGCCGATGGTTTGTTTGGACGGATCCCTTACTCACCCTCCTGCATATGCATGCTGCCTAAAACAGCGTCAATAGTAGAAGCGAAACAGAAGTGAAATTTCTCGAGGCATGTGCGCAAAGCTACTTGAACGCGCAACACTGGAGTACTCGACAGCAAATACTGTCTTTGATGGCATAAAATTTGTCTCTCAATGAGTTACGAGAATTCTTCCCAACGATCACCAGCTATCACTACAATATTGCGCGACTCCATAGCTTGTTTCATGGGAGGGCTGCCCCTCTACCTTGTAATAAGACCAGAAGAATGCAAATTGAGCCCGCAAAGACTTGACTTCATTTATTACGAGTCCCCACATATTTCTAGGATGTCCCTTCTAGCGAAAAGTTCCTGAAAATGCCAACATGTGAGACAATAAGAATTCCAAACGTTGTCAGCTAGAACAAGAATATCAGAGCGTATCGTTCAACAGTATCAACAATGTTGTTGTTAGACCAACTTCGAGTCTAGGGGCAACAGAACACTAAACAGAAGTCTGGCTGCATGTTGGGCTTCTGTTCGAAAGTCTATCTCCTTTTCAGGACAGGAGTTCCTTGCTAGCTTAGGACAAACTTGCGAGCTCGAGAGTGAGCATTGGGATCTGACAGTCTAATTCTATGGACCAACTTCGAAGGAGCTATACAATTACCAATTGAAGTTCTGGTTCCTCCATTCCAGCGTGTAACAAGTGCGCGAACTTTTAGAGCTGTCAGGCCCAGACACTTTAAGAAAGCCTCTCTGCACTCTTCTACTGAATCCCTGCCTGGAGGCAATTTAATGAAAGGGAGGAGGGTGTGCTCTTCCCTGCTCTGAAGAAAGAAGCGTGAAAGTGTACGGGCATTTTACCTACCTGTAGGCATATTGCGATACAATAAGACATAGAAAAGCACTGTAAGAGGAAACTCTGTATGACAAAGCAATGAGATTGTACGCTCGCAAGTTGACGGAGGTTTACGAATGAATTCGTACTCTTCAGTGTAACCTGCAGCCCGGTGATGGATAACCGCTGCCTACAAAGGGTTGGGCCTTGAAGACTATCAGAAAGGAGACGTGTTCCACTGGCAAGCAGAAAACAATCTAACGGAGCAGTTTCAAAAAAGAGGGGAAACTGGACATAAATGTAATCCCCACGACGTCAGTGAGGGACCAATCGGGGCGCGTCGATTTCAACCCAACGAGTTCTCAGTGCACAACAGATCACCGGCTTCTTTGGTCGTCTGCCTGTTAAGAGACGCTTAGTGGAAAAAGCAGGGAAAGAGCGTGATAATGATGATACCAACTCTGCAGCTTAAGCCGAGGCTTACCACTCCAGTCTGTGCATAGCCTACTACTTATTGGAAAAAGGCCGCGGAAATTCAACTTCGGATACCCGTTCCAACAGTGCCTCAATGCCTGACGTTCCCCGTTGTTTCGCCATGAACCGGTCTGTGGATTCAATAAATCCTGTGCCTACACGTTCAGCAAGTCAGCAAGCTTGAAAACATTGCAGTGTGTAAGACATTGACAGCCTCACCTCTTCCCCAACCCCCAACCCCCCCTCGCTTCTCTAACGAGCGAAACTCCTCATACTCTATAAGTCTGTTCACGTCTCATGTTTACTTCACTTCATTTTGGTAGAAAAAGCGAATGCGAATTATCTGGTGACCAGAAACCGGATAGGCAAAATCCGTCACGAAAGTACGATCAGGCGTTGCGTGACATACCAATGTGTTGGCTGTATTGATCTTCAATCTATCCGGCTCGCACCTGTTGTGGAGTTTCGGTTTATCGTCGCTCGTTTGATTTCAGTAAACCAAAAACCAAGGTTTAAAAATTTTCCCCAAAACATTCCTTAATACATTTAAGATGTATTTTCATGGACGTTTCGAAGGAAGCAGTTAAAGGCCCACCTTCACCCAAAAGGCCTTGCGCACCGCGCTTGCTGTTTTATGAATTTCGTGTAACACGAAATTGTTTCTGCGCGGCGTTTCTGTCAAAATCCGTTTCCTCCGGAGCCATCTTGTCGAAAATCGTCCAAAAGCATGCAGGAATTTATTCTTCAATTATCAGGCTGTTGTTTCCGGGAATTATTTTGTGACTGAGCCGGCCAAACGTATTTTTTTTCGCTCTTACTTCGTCCAATATGTTTCCTGCCAAATGATACCTCGCAGTTAGTTGAAGATACTGCACGGTTATGCCGAAGGAAAATATTGTCAGTATTCGTCTCAGAGAAGCTTGTGTTATGAAGCAAAGAAACACATATTTTATGAATCTCTTGTAGTGATGTTGTTTAAATTCTTGATTGTATTGGATGCGGGACCTTGGCAAGTAAGTTTGATTCGTTTGATTTGATTTTATTCGCGCGATGTAAACAGAACGGCTCGCGAGTGCGTAATAAATGAATGGTTTTGCAGGGCTGTTTTCTTTTTCTTCCTCTGTATCTATCGTCGTACGATTGAATTAAAATAATTAGTTTCTCAGTTAACCATAGGTTCAGGGAGATTTGATCGATTGGTACACACGTACGGCTGGCTTTCAAATGTTAAAATTGTAATGCGGGAGTCACCGGATAAGTGCTATTTTGCGAGCGATAACCAGTGCGTTGTATACGCTGTTTATTTCCCTTCAGACCAACCTCTATAATGACTAGGAGGAGCCTTTAAAATCACTGTTACCTTACAAGACAATGAAAATGCAATTTGCAGACTAAAACAATCGAATGTCTTCTGCTGAGATTGCTTGCTTGTGCTTAGAAATGCGAACATAACAAACTGACTTCTCACTTTCTGGCGAGCATCAGATAGTTCCAACATTTTGGGGGAGTAAATGCCTTTCATAAAAGCCTAAAGATTTGTAAATTGAGGCCGTAGATTGGGGCAACTTCGCAAAGTAAATCGATGCGATATGGCTCCTCCGATTTGTTTTGAATTTACGTGACAATTTTCTCGCTCACAGCCAATCAGATTGCGAGACGAACAATAGAACCATTTGAAAACAATAACAAACGGTCGCAAGGCCGTTTGGGTGAAGGTGGGCCTTTAAAGTGCCGACATGTCCTAAACTGATTGGAAATAATACTGTCTGGGAAGACTCGCGAAGGAAGTTACGGTACGTTATTTGTAGATACCTTAAATTAACTTGAAAGAGTATAAGCAAAACAATGTTACAGGGAACGTTTGAAAAGTTTACGTTGATTTTTACGAGGGCACGTTGCCGTATTCGTACCAAACATTTTTCTTGTTGAACACATACTGAGTGCTTTGTGTTTTGTGTTTGCATTGCAATATTAGAAGGTCCCAGAAAATTAAAACAACAGTAATGAAGAACCATCTTTAAAGTATCCCTAGATAAAGACTGGAAGATTTTAATGCACTACCACATGCATTTTCGTTGAGCTAGTTTGGTCCATGTTTTTGGTGGTTTTTATATTTCTCAAATGTCGCTTCGCAATCCGTGTCTTGCTTTATGGCAAGCCAAACATGACAAAAGTAGGTTGAGCTTGAAATCACCTATCGAGTTTCAGTGATCGATATGTGAGATTAGGAAATTACTATATAAGAATTAGAAATCACCATATGAGAATTGGAAATCACTACACGAGAATGAAAAACTATCATGCGAGATTACAATTTACCCATTGACAATGAAAAGCCATTAATTGAGAAAAAGATTGGTGATTGAAATCGACATCACCTGTTGAGAACGAGAAATCGCTATGCGAGAAATAGAAATGACCGTTCGAGAGATTATCGATTAGTTTTCAGGGTTTTTCTGAGCCGGTGAGCAACAACTTATCAGCGGAGTGCATTTTGGCGGGATTCTCAAAATAAAATGGCGGATCAATTGCGTTCAGAAGGCTTGACGGAGTTTTTTGATTCTCTGTGAAGTATTATCGAAAGAACAGCGTCAGTTTATCACGCATCTGATCTTGTAGGATTAGAAATCTGTCAAAGGAGGCTTGAGGAACACACAAGAGTGCTTGTCGCCATATCGCTGTCACAGAATTCCTCGTTAGGAGAACTGTTTGAGGAGTTAGAAGATTCTTTGGCTGTGTTGTTACGAAAGACGTCAGACATTTTGAATGCATCAAGCTTTCATCAAAAGGAAAAGACTCCATTGGCATTCTCTGCAAGTACAGGAGGAAGACCGGCATACAAAATTACAAAGGAAATGATCGAGGAACTGCGTGAGACTGGAATGAACTGGAGAAGTATAGCAACATGTCTTGGAATCTCTGACCAAACACTATACAGACGAAGGATCGAGTTTCGAGTGGAAAACAATTTCACAGAAATAAGAGATGAAGAATTAGACAGGCAGATACAACAGACCCTTAACTTGACACCATATAGTGGGGAAACCTATGTAAGAGGCAGTCTCAAAGGTAGGGGTATAAATGTTCAAAGGTTCAGAATCAGAGAAAGCTTGAAGAGAATAGATGGTCTTGGTAGAGCTGTGAGGCGTCGGTATGCAATCTTTAGAAGAACATACAATGTCGCTGGTCCAAATCATCTGTGGCACATTGATTCAAACCATAAACTAATCTCATGGAGATTCGTCATCCACGGATGTATCGACGGCTACAGCAGAGCCATAGTATATCTGAAATGTTGCACAGACAACAAAGCAAATACTGTGCTTCAATATTTTGAGGAAGGAGTACAAGAGTTTCGACTCCCTTCAAGGGTTCGTGGTGACCAGGGTATGGAAAACGTGGATGTGGTAAGATATATGATCATTAACCGGGGATCAGACCGAGGTAGTTTTATTGGTGGTAGGAGGGTTCATAATCAGCTCAGCACTATACAAGGATTTGTTTGAACTTCTTGAGAGCAATGGAACTTTGGACTCACTGGATGAATTACACCTGCTGGCTTTGCAGTATGTCTATATTCCTAGGATCAATGCCTCTCTGTGTGAGTTCACAAACCAGTGGAATTACCATGGTATTAGAACAGTAGGCCACAAAACACCCTTGGCAATGTGGTACACTGGTTTACTCACTGCTCCTGAGGAATCAATTGTCACAAATTGGCAGACATATGGAATTGATTATGATGGTCCAATGACTGATATTCAAACAGACAACAACGTTGTTGTGCCAGAATCACACATTCAGCTTACAGATCACCAACTGCAGGAATTACACAGTAGAGTGGACCCTCTTTCTGATGATGGCAATAATGGAATTAATCCCTTTCTGAACACTGTAACTATCATTCAAGGTTTCACTGAGCAGTAATGAAAAAGATTTGTCACCCACTAAGTATTTTGACATTTCCTGTGATGAAAATGGGGGTTATCCCTCAATTAAGCTGCATAAGGATAAGAAAAATGTACTACAGAGATTGTTTTTATTAACAGCAAAACGTCAGGAAGAGCTTGACCAGTCTATGATTGCCACTTGTGACTTCTTTTAAGCTGTCACTGGTATGGTTGGACTCTAAACAACAACTGCATATATGACCCTTGAATTTTGATAGGATTGTGTAATTTACACTGATTTGTCATCAAACCCTTTTCACATTTCCAGCTGCATTTACTTGGTAGTGGGAAAATAGCCTAAGAGGTGCACTGAAATGCCAGATTAGTTTGTAACGAAATTTGGATTTCAGGAGGTCATTTCTTAGAAGACATACACCTATTGCAAGCAACATGTCACTGTTTACTGTAGGTTGCCTTTCATTGCAAGGGGTTAACAAACTCAAATCAACTTATCTATGATAATAGTACAAGTGACTACTCAGAGTGCATTTTAAGTCAACTCAAGATTTATTGATATTAATAATATTAGAGCTAATAAAATGTTATTTAGATTTGTACTCTTTAAATTATCAATTATTTCAATTATTCCAAACCCGGTCAAGAGCCATTCTAACTGTTAACCAAACTGTCAGTGACATACATGTAAATGTAGTGAAGATATAAAAGACATAATTTTGCAAGTTGATCCTATATTTGTCAACATCAACTTGTTTGAACGCAACAAAAATAAACACTCCACAAAGTCTCTTACTTTAACATCTAACAGTAACAATTGCAAACATTAACCTAAAACAACTGAATGCCACATGCACACTTGTACTTAAGAAAAGTATATTATTATTCCCATACCACATATCTCTTCTTTTGATTCAACATGGTGTTATGTACAAGGTACAAGAACTTAGGCTAAAGGAGTCAAACAATATTGAAAGACCAAGCCCCCTTTTCATTTATGAGAGAACTGAATTCTTCAGCAAGTTCTGAATACGACTGGTATGTAGAAGGCAGCTCGAGTGTGGGACCACAAGTTCGAATTATTGGTCTGCGTCCAGCCCCCTCAAGCATACTGAATGTAACCAAGATTGAATCACATGCAATAACATTACTCTCCGTCGAAAATGAAATGAACTGGGAGATAGCCTGTCCATCCAGGGACCTAATATACCTCTTAAGATGTTCCAGAGCCATTCTCTCTGGTTCCGTCTGTGGATTTGCTTCAAGAAGCTTGATAATTTTCTTGGGGTTGGCTTCCTTTCAAGATACATTTCTTGCAAGCCTTGTAGGCTTTGAAAGGCAGGGAATGCTCTCAACACTGAAAGTATTGGTGCAAAACAGTCAATGATGTACCTGGGCTTTTGCAGAAGTTCTTGGTGTGCTAACTCATGAATAACCCGTGAAATGTTCCCTTCAGTTACTTTAGTAAAGCACTTAAAATTACTCAGGAAATCCAAAAGGTCCTCATCATTAGGGTCAATCTTATCCCCAAGTGCAACTAGAATAGTTTCCCTTTCCTCTGCTGATACATAGAGTAAAAATGATTCCAGTAAGAAACTGTTTGAAATGTTTTCCTCTCCAAACAACACTGATGCTATAACAGCACGTGACAAAAAAATTGGAAAATAATTGTACCTTTTGACACCGTACAGTATGTTGCCCAGTTTTCGTACGGGCCCAGTTTTCGTACAAAAAGAACTTTATTTGATTATTTTCGTCGGTCATTTAAATCTTCGTCAATCGAAGAATTCCAAAAGTAAAAGGAACATTTCAGCTATAAATTGCCGGTTTTGCCGGGCTTTTTGACGAAGAAGCAGGTCAGTGCGGACAATTTCTTTCGAGGTGAGTAAAAGTTTAGCGGCTAATATTTGCACTTTTCACTGCACAGTAAAGGTATTGTAGATGAACAAATAGCCCGTTTTGTTGGTAATTTTGCAAGGAACTTCATGAGTTTTGGGCAGATGATAGATAAAAGATGAAAGTGAATGGAAAAACTTTCAACGCCAGCTTAAATTTAACTGCTCCTGAATTTTAGCGGTGAGAATCGTCGCATACATTTTGACCTACTGTACCAGTTTTCGTACACTTAGCTGCGCCTCTCTAAAAACCTATTTTTAGATAAGTTAAAGAACTGAATTTTAAACTTTACTGTTCGAAAACTAATAAGTCGCAAGTGCAGCAAAGATTACACAACAATCGTTGCAAAGTACGATACACTACATGTATTTGTTGTGGTATAACAGCGACGCTTTACATCCAGGTCATGCAAAGGTCACAAATATTTAATAAACTTAATCCCACGCAAACAATCTAAATCGTCAAATAGTTAACTAAGGTAGATGTCTATGCATAGAATGTTGACATACACCTTGAAATATCGTTAGTTTACCGGTTTCATCGATGTTTTTCACTCCGTTGCGATTCTAATAAATATTTACAAAAGTAGGTAAGAAAAGCAAGCGGAAACGGAAGTAAAGCATTTGCTATTCTAAAGGCGTAAGCGGAAACGGAAGGAAAACGTCGAATCTTATACAGGCCTTTTCTTAACAGTTGTAATACGCAGAATGGTAACCTGTCAACTACCTTTACCGAGGCAGTAAATGACGTACGAGCCAGTGGATTGAGCGTAAGAAAAGCCGCCCAAAAGTGAGGGACAAAAAAATCAACACTGCAGGATCGATTAAATATCCACCCCTCCAAATAACCATTTGCTTTGTACACCAAATATTGGTCGCTAAGCCGATATTTATTCACAAATCGAAGAGAAAACACGATGAGCACTCAGCAGGGTGGCTGACACATCAGTTTGTGTCGAGCGTTTTCGTGGAGAAATGTTGTTTTGTCGCTGTACGAAAACTGGGCCAGGTGTACGAAGACTGGGCAACTTAGGAGTTTTGGGAAAAATGGCATAATTTTGAACATACGTCGATCAAGGGGCCAATTGTTTTATATATTAAAGGTAAGTGAATGGGCTATCTTAAAAAGAAATTTCAGAAATTTTCGTCTCACAGACGAAAAGAAATAGCGATTACAAACTAAAGTGTACGAAAACTGGGCAACATACTGTACACAATTATCCGTGCAATTGCTTCCCATTGTGTTTTCTGAAGTTCATGCCTTATGCATGGCACTTTTTCCTGTGTTCCAACAGTTAGTGAATGGTACACTAGTTGCCAAAAACTAGTTAACACTTCCCCTAGACACCCACTCCTGTACCCTCCTCTGGATTACCATCATTCCCAATAATAGTTACACCTAAGTTAACATTTATCATAGTAGGATCACCGAAAAGTTCTATCATGTCATCCCTTAATAGAGCTCGATGTAGGTACACATGTTTTGAAAAAGCATCATCTAAGTCAGAGGGAAGGTCAAAAGGAACATCTGCAACACAAGGAGAACAGGACATGTAAGAAAGGATTAGGAATGACAAGATTTATCGAAAGATCAAGTTTTTGAGTATCAGGCTGGGAATACATCAAAATCTTTAAAATCCTTTTGAGCCATTTGTAAATATTTGGGTGGTTCTGATTCTTCAAAGCAATCAATTTTATATTATTATTCTAAGTAATCTAAGTAATTTTTATTATTATTCTCTTATATTTATCTGATAATTACTGTCTTTTGCAGCTTTTTCTATAAAGTAATTAACTGATCAACCGATGTCGTTTCTCATACGAATAAAACTTACACTCTAATGCTAACTCATGTGCTGCTAAAAAATATTTTCTGGTGGCCACCATTTCATTTAAATTTATCTCCTTTAATGTGAACCTGACTGAGAGAGGGTTGATGAGATTGTTGGAATTATATTCATTTCAGCACATGGTTGAAATAATGCAAACTGTGAGCACCCTTAAATGTCCCAAAGTTTATTCCACATTGAATAGATCTTAAAAACAGGTACCTGCATCTGGTATATGTCCACTTAGCCCTGAACTGTGATCAGTATTGACTTGAGGTTGTGGTGGTTGCGGTGGCATCTGACTGGCTTGTGTAGCAGTCGCGCCTGATTCAGTGTCAAGGGGTACGCTCCGTACAGGAGTTGTGGTTACACTTGAGGTTGTAGCATGAGCTTGTGCAGCAGTTGAGCCTGTAATGAGGGTGTGAGGTAGCTCCTGTCTGGGATTTGTTGTTACCCTTGAAGTTGTAGCACGAGCTTCAGTAACAACTGTGCCTGTTTCGGTGGTACAAGGTAGACTAAGTACAGGATTTGCAGTAGTATATGGTGAGTCAACCAAATACCACCTGATTGTCAGAGGTTTATTTAAGAATTTTAAAGCTTCTTTTATAAAATTCAAGCCCCTTTCATCGCTTAAACATAATGAAAGAAGCTTTAAAATTCGAAAATAAACCTCTGACAATCAGGAAGTATTTGTTTAATCCCGGATATACTTCTTAAGCAAAATAAACCACCCACCAAAAAATATTTTCAATTAAAGGTTGATAAATAAGCATTATACCCGAGTTGAAATGACTGCACAAAACATAAACCTTGAAGAGCTATTGAAAGAGCTTGGTCCAGAAAAGTTACAAGCTTTAGAGCAATTTCTTGCAGAGAACGCTCCTGCTGTTCAAAAAACAATTAAAAACTTATTGGACGAACCATTTTCTGGGAAAGTGGAAAAGAAACCATTAATTCCAAAAACATATCAACCAACTGCTCCACCTCGTAGAAGGGAGAGAAAAACACAAGAAATTTTGAGAAAGTTTGATCCAATTTCTCGGGAAACCATCCGAAATGTAACAAACTATCAAAATGAAATTCTTGATTTATATGATACTGCTGAATATGAGGGAGAAGAAAAAGTAAGAGGGCGCCAAGAAGAAGAAGAAAGAGGGCGTCGTTTCATTAGATGGCGTTTTATTCGAGATCTTGAAAAAGATTTTACACCCGTTTTTATGGAAAAAATAAGAGAGAAAGTAAACACATCTTTTTACGCAAGACATATTTTTTCAAATCAGTTACGCAACATTGAAGATGGAACGGTTATTGTTTATTACATTAACAAAGGTTCACCATGGTTTAATAATTTTTCTGATGCGGAAAAATGGTTAAGTGAGCGGGAGAAGGTACGTCTGGACTCTGACAACATTGAAAGACCGAACACAAAATGGGTGTTTGAAGCTTACTTTAATGTTGATGTAAAGGTGGTGCTTGATCGTAAACCGCTTTTAGGTACAGGACCATTACCAGATTGGCTACGTAACTTTTCACATAGTAATAATATGATAGCTTTAGACACTTACAAAGACAATTTATGTCTTTGGCGTTGTATTGCGGTGCATCGAGGTTCGAGACCAGATCGAAGTACAACGGCAGCAAGGGAACTTGCAAAGGGTTTCTTCAACCTCAAAGCTGCTCCACAAGACTGCCGTAAAACATCTTTAAATGAACTTGATGAGATTGAAAAAAGTCTTAATAAAAAACAAATTTTCAAAGATTGGTTGGGTATTCGTGTATATGAACCTGAACGATTGAAGGATGGTGAAGTTGTATGGCATCTAAGCAGGACACCGCCAACCAAATTTACAAATATTTTGACAATTGGAATTTACGAAGGGCATGCTTTTTATATAAAAGTTATTTCGAAGATTGCAAAAGTTTATGAATGTGTTCATTGTCATACAAGATCTACTAAAGCTTGCAATCTTCAACGGCATGTCAAAAAATGTGCGGAAGGAAAGACTGTGATTGAATGTCCTGCTAAAAAAGTTGAATTACCGCAAACAGTTTTTGAGCAAGCTTTTTATCCAAAACATTCATCTTCTCCAGAATCTCTTCGCTGGCTTGAAAAAGAAGCAGCACTTCGTAAAATTCACATCCACCATGCTGCTTGCGGTCACGGGGGTGAAAGATGGGTTCCAATTTACTATAGACATGGATATGAAAAAAGTGTTGTGCAATATCCTGTAGACGGTTATAACCATGAAACGAAGACTGTTTTTCAATATCATGGTTGTTATTGGCACGGATGTCGAATATGTTTTCCAAATGATCGAAATAAAATTATTACTCATCACGGTCAAACAATAGAAGATAGATTTAAAGCAACTGTTGCACGTACACAAAAGCTTCGAGCTGCTGGCTACCATGTAATCGAAGCATGGTCTTGTGAAGTTGGAAAAATAAATATAAAGTTACCAAAACCTCAAACTCAAAGTTATCCACACTTTATATTGTTTGACTTCGAAGCACGCGGAGATAAAAATCAGAGGAAGGAACCAACAAGCATGTTAACAATCGAAAACATACACGTACCAATATCTGTTAGTATTGGTGACACTTTAGACAGAGAACCAACTCATATCTGTGAAAGAGACCCTGCGGTTTTGGTTCGCAAGTTTATGGAAGAACTTGAGAGGCGTGAGAAAAACATTAGGGATCAAGTAAGAGCAGCCTTCATACCTTACGACATAAATATGCTTACAAAACCGCAGCGTCTTAAAATAGAAGAATGGTGTAATCAGGTGCCAGTTCTTGGGTTTAACTCTGGGAAATATGATTTGAATCTTATCAGAAAACATTTTGCAGAACTTGTAGCTGAGTAAGAGTAAGAGTTGCAAAAAATGGAAACAAAATTATGTACATTTTGACAAAAAACTCTCGTTTTCTCGATATCATAAACCATTTAGGACAGGGCACAAGTTATGAAAAATGGGTGAAAGCCTACGAATGTGAAAGTGAAAAATCTTGGTTTCCATACGAATGGTTTGACAGCCCTGAAAAGCTTGATTTCAAAGGGCTTCCTGACTATGAGCATTGGTTTTCAAAATTGAAAGGGTGTTATCTTCTCACAAAAGCCGAATGGGAGGGTTGCAAAAAGCTGTTTGAAGAAAAAGGGATGAAAACCTTCGCAGACTGGCTGCGTTACTACAATAATCTCGATGTAGCTCCTGGTCTTGAGGCGCTGGAAAAGATGCGTGCTTTCTACACTGATAAAGGAATCGATATTTTGAAAGATGCTGTAAGTATTTCAGGTGTAAGTTTACATTACTTGCTCCGTGGATGTGTTGAGAGGGGCGCAGATCTTTACAGCCCGTGCAAAGAAGCTTATGAGATGTTGAAAGAAGCTGTTGTTGGAGGACCGAGCCTTGTTTTCACAAGAGAACATGAAGCTGGAGTTACGAAAATAAGGTCTCATCGAATAGCGGAACCTCGTTTTTGCAAAAATATAGTGGGTTACAACGCCAACGCTTTGTATTTGTCAACTATGTTAAGAGACATGCCTTGTGGAAAAGGAAGGGTCGTGCATTACAATAGCGAAGCCGCCGCTCCCATACTGACACAAAGGCTCAAAGAAGAAAAATGGTTCGGATTTGCAGAAGTTGATATAGAGATCCCTAAGTACTTATACCCAAAGTTTGAGGAAATGTGTCCGTTCTTCTACAACAAAGAGGTTCCTGTTGAAGCTGTGCCGCAACATATGCTTAAACGCACAAAAAGAAACCGCGGAGACGGAAAGAAGTTAGTGGCAGCATTGTCTGCAAAGAAGATATTATTATACGCACCTCTTCTCAGATGGTATCTTGAACATGGAGCAGTGATCACAAATGTTTATCGAACTATTGATTACCAACCATCAAAAATATTCACTTGGTTTGTGGAGCAAGTGACTGAGGCTCGTAGAACTGGAGATAAAGAAAAAAGTAAGGCGCTGCTGGCTGAGGTATTCAAACTGTTAGGAAATAGTGGGTATGGAAAGCTCATTGAAGCCTTGGAGAGGCAAAAAAACACAATTTACACAAAAAAAGAAAAGATTGTCGACAGAGCTTTACGAAGCTCATTTTTCAGTGATCTTGACGAGATTGGGGAAGCGTATGAGCTGGAAAGCCGAAAGCCTCGGATCACAATAAGAAGACCATTTCAGGTTGGAATTGCTGTAAATCAATTGGCAAAACTTCGAATGCTTGAATTTTATTATGATTTTCGTGACAGATATTTTGACAGAAGAGATTTCGAATTGATTCAGATGGACACAGACAGCAATTATATGGCAATAAGCGCAGAAAAGTTGGAAGACATCGTCAAACCAGAGCTGCAAAAAGAATTTGAGGAAAAAAAGAAAGAGTGGTTAGCTTGGGATAAGTGGAGCAGTCGAACCCCTGGGCTCTTGAAACTCGAGTGTAAAGGCAGCAAAATGATTGCCCTCTGTTCAAAATGTTATTTTATCGAAGACTCTGAGGGTGAAAAGAAGTTCAGCACTAAAGGGGTGTCAAAGAAACAAAACGAGATCACGGCGCAGCGTTTCAAGAAAGCTTTGGAAGGCAGCAAGGACATAGCAACTAATAGAGGTTTTAGAATGCGGGATGGACAAATAGTCACTTACGAACAGCAGAAGCTGGGGTTGAGCGCTTACTACGACAAACGATGGGTATTGGAAGACGGTATTCACACAGAACCAATCGAGTTTCATTGTTAGTTTTATGGTGGTAGTTGTGTATCTGGAGGAACAACCAAAAGCTCTTCACGGACAAACCAACGTTTTGGACCGTCAAATAAATAATAGATAACCGGAGCGTCTGGTTTTATCATAATTTTTTCAATCTCGTAAACATTCAAAGACCAGATTGGGTCGGTAGCTCTTCGCCGACCACCTTCAAGTTCACCGGGTTGATAGAGATAGCGAACACTTAAACCGGAAGGGAGCTTTTTTTCGTTCACACCAACGGGTCTCAAATAAGGTGTTGAGGGTTTGGATGGAACAGTTTTCTTTTTGATGGCATCAACAGGTTTTTGACCAATCAGGCGAGTGACTTCTTTATTCAAAGCTGAAATAACAGCTGGCAGTCGGGTAACCCACGCAGTGAACCGCTGACCCTCAGGGAGGCTTATTTCAACCCCATACTGGTGTCCAAACAGCCGTTCAGCAAGGGTGCGGTTGAATCTTTCAACAATTGCTTGATCACAGTGAATATCCACACGACCACGTCTAACTTCGACATTATGTCTTGAAAGCAGTTGATTCACAGCACCCATAAACTCACGACCAGGATCGACCTGAAGTAGTTTCGGCCACTTCAAAGGACCACGACTATAAATCCGTTCCAGAGCAGTTGCGACTTCTTTAGCCTCTTTTGTGGTTAACGGTTCGGCTTCTTTGTATCGAGAGGCTACATCAACCACTGTGAGAGCATATTTAAACGTTTTACGGGAGCGTGGTGGGCGATCGTGTGGGAGATACAGAAGATCGGCTTGGTGAACTTTGTTTGGAACAGGAACGTCAAATTTCGGTCTTGGAATGTACCGTGGGGCTGGTAAATAAACCTGCCAAAGAGCTTGCTTTATCAACCAGTTTTGAGCCACATCTTCCGAAACTTTCGCTGCCTGGGCTAATTTCTTAATTGCTGCAAAACCTTTCCAATACCCTTGCGGGCTGTAATAAATTTTTGACAATTTATTGAAAACACGGGAGCTCATTGTATAATATACACAATAAAAAAATGGACGACCCGTTTGGTTGTTTGCAAGGTGAGAAAATTTCGCCGAAAATGATTAAAGAAATGTTGCAAAAAAATGAAATAAACCTGTTATCAAAAAAGATTGATCGTTGTCCTTCATGCGATGAGAAATTAATTTATGTGGTGAATGAGTTCTGTCATGCATGCCAAAAATGTGGTAGAGTGTTTGAATGTGATGATTATGAATATTTTGAAGAAGAAAATTGGAGAAGAAGGTTCCACTGATCTTCCAACGAATAATGATTATTTAAACAAGGTTTTGCAAAAATGGGACATAAAAGAAATGTTTTCTTCCAGCGAGGTAGATTTTCTTGGCAACGTTATTGCTCAATTTCAGAAGATGTCCGGCAATTCAGTGAACTACCACTGTTTTCTGTACAATTATTTTGAAAAAGTACCTTCTGAATGTTGGCCAAAGAAAAAAGAAATTATGAAATAGATGTTTAATCACTTTCCCAAAAACTTAGAAAGATGGTGGCTCGCAAAAAAGGAGTTTGAAAAATGGTGGTTAAAAGCCAATCAAGGTTCTTCATAAACATTTTCATATTTTCCTGTTTTCGGGTTTTTCACCAAACGCATGACAGTACCCTTTTTTGGATGAGTCCAAAATTTCTTGCTTGTGACACCAGTTGGACCCATGAAAGCATTTTTTGCAATATCACCTGACCAATACCGATCAAATACATGTTTTGTGGAAGGAATCATTTTTTTTGTCAAAGTTTCAGGAAATTTCGCTACTTCCAACGGTTTATCCAAAGCACCAGTTCCTTTTTGTTTTTTTAAACCCAACCCTAACTTTTGTTTAGCATTGATTGCATTTCTTGCAGCCGCATGGCCCCACTGCCTCTGTTTGTAAGGAACTGCGTCAAGAGACTTAACCATTTTTTTATCCGCTTTGTTTTTGCATTTTTTCAGGTTTTCACCATATTTTTTTTCACGGTTGGAACAAACATCATAATCAACATCATGTTGCATTGCAATCGCATCTGTAGCACCTGTGGGTTGTTGATATATTTCAAGAATTTCACCCGTTTCTGGATTGAATTTAACCTGCTTTTCAAGAGGATTGTATGACCCTGTGAAATTATGTCCCGGCAATGTCCAACCTTTTTTTGGTTTCGGAAATTTTCCAATTGCTGCATGTATATCAATACCACTGCCCTCCGCGCGGGAGGGCTCACTCAGTTTCCCGGCAAAAAACTTGATTTCATTTTTCCACAACTTGCGCACTTTACTTTCAAGAGTTTTCGATTGTTCTTTGTGATAACAGCCTTTTCGGTCCCCTTCACATTGGGTGTGTTCCGCTTTTCTTTCACACAGTACACTTTTTCCATTTTTATATAGTTATGAAAAATAATTTTTCACAATTTCCTCATTTTGAAGTAAATCGTTGGAGAACATTTTCAAAATATCGGTAAAACTTGTTCCTTGATTTCTTTCGTTTAAAAAGAGAAGGCAGTAATAACCACATCTCACACTTTGTTCCCATTGAATTTGGTTGTCATTTCTGAAAAAATGTTTCATCCCATGCATTGACATCTCTTGTTCCCATTCCAAAGGTGGTGGAAGCCCAAATGAATCGAAATACTCGTAAAGACCTTTTCCTTTTGGCCAACAACATACCCAGTGAGTTCCCAAACTTCCGAAATCATCCAAGTTTATAATACATGGAGAATGAAACAAGGGTTTTGTTTCGTTTCTGCTAAAAACACCTTTGATGGGGATTCGTAAAAAGTTGCACCATTTTCTCAGGTCAATGTTGGAAAGAGGTTTATCTTCAAATTTCAGTTTTTTTTAAACGATAATAATCCTCCCAAGTTCCATAAAAGGATGGAGGTTGAATTTGCATCCCTTTACCTTTTGGTATTCCTGGTGATCGTCTTGTTCGTGGTGGTGGCGGTGGTGGTTGCGTTTGCATACCTTTTCCAATTATTTTTCTGACCAAATCAATGGCTAAAGGCACTCCGATAGACGCCAACATACCAAGGAAACCGCCGTATTGTGCGCCGCCTCCTTTCACCAAACCTTTTCCAACAAGATATTGTTTTGCCGCCTTTTTCTGAGCAGGAGTCATTCGCTGGACAAATTTATAAAGCTCAATTTCCCTTGGTCCAAAACCATTACCAAATATCTTTTTCAGCACCTTTTCAGCGCCAAAACTCAAACCTGCACTTGCTAATGCTCCAAGAGCTGGCTTTTGTCAAAGGTTTTGCCAAACCTAACATAGCAGAAAACAAATTTCCACCACGCTGCACAGTGTTCTGAAGCTGTGTCTGGCTAAATTTTATTACCATTCCTTTCCCTGCCGCCGATCTTTTTTTCAATCGATTTTGATTTGAGTTTCAGTGAGAAGAAGTTCGTCACCACGCCCAATTTGGTCTGGTTTAACTTTCAGATTAACAGCTGCCTTCTTAACATAAGCTTTTTGAAGTTTCTTTTTCTGACCATCAGTCAGTGCGATTTTAAATGGATGATAAGTTGTGCTCATCTTGTGTGTATATTATATTCAGAATTTTTTCATTTTTTTTAAACGACAACAAGCTCATTACCAAGTGTTTCTAAAACAAAATCTTCTTCATTTATAACATATGCGTATATAATATATGGAAGGTTTGCTGTTTCGTTCAATTCGTATTCCAAAGTAAGATTAAAGGGGATCATTTGTCAAAAATTTTTCATTATTTCTTAGATCGAAGTGAATGATCGGGTATAAACTCTCGAAGTTTGCAATCTGTAGCTGAACACCGCTGTTGTAATCATAATTTCTGTAACTATAATTCAGCAAATGTTCGTAAATTCGCAATTTGTTTTTGTCTGATAAAGGAACCACAGGGTAAAAATTTTCACCATAATTTAGTCGACATCTCGTTAATTTTGCCGTGTTATCACCATCGATATCAAATGTGTCAAAAAAGTAGGGGTTTTGAGTGTAAGAATTTTTTTTTCGATATTGTTGAAAAAACACGAAAACATGTTTTACATTTTTAATTGCAGATGTAAACAAACACGTACCACCAGTATCAGTTCTTGGGGAGCTTTCCATAATTCGTTCTTTCAAGAATTTTTCTTTATTTGATTTTAAAATTTTTTCATTCACAAATTTTTGCCCTTCACCGTGGAAAGATAATTGTGGAACCCATAACTCAAATTTTTTAACAACAATTCTTCGAGCTGTTCCATCGTTTTGGAAAATAAGTTCTTTTTCGTTTTGCAGAGTAATTTCAAACTCAATTTTCATTGGTGGTAAAAGATTTTCGGAAAGATTTTCGAAAAATGAGTATCTGTTTAAAGGAATTTTTGTCTCAACTATCTTTCCACCATTTGAAAGAAGAGCTCTGCCACGCATTCCAGTATTCGACGCATTTGCATCAGTAACTGTGGTTTTGTCAACGTCAAGATACCAAAATTGATCTTTTGCCACAGTTCCCGAATAGTCTTCTGAATAGTCAAGCAGATTTTTAATGAAAATGCCTTTGTGGATATTGTTAGACTCAGAAAGTGCTGTCGCCGATGATGAAACTCTCATGTTTTTGATTAATGAAAAAGAACCATTTATCGGAGCAGATTCAGTGTCAGCTACGATGTTACCTCCATTTGCAGTTGCTTCAAACTTGAAATGAACTAAGAAATAAGCTCTGTACCAGTCATAAAAATGGTTTCTGTCTTCCATTACGAATTTATAACCACTTTTTTCTTGTGGTTGACCATTCCCAGGGTCTACTAACCGTTTTTCACATTCAATAAGAATGTCTTCTGATCTTTTGAGGAATTGTGGAGTTCTGAACATGTTGCCAGTTATATTAAAAGAAAAAAAATTTTTTCTTTGTTTAATATATATTTTGTCAAAATTCGATTTAATTTCACAAGAGCGTCTGATTTTTTTTCGTTTTTGGTTAAAATATTTGCAAGTTTCTTTTCCGAATCTTCAGGCAACGGTTTTCTTTTTTTTTGCATTTGTTTCGAACCTTTTTTTAGCTCTTGCAGTATTTTTCGTATTTGTTTCGAACCTTTTTCAACTCTCTGACCCGCCTTTTCAGCGATTGTTTTTGTGGCTTTTTCGATAGTTTTCTTTGCCACGTTATTTTCATTGTTTTTGAATACTTTACCGATGTTCATGAAGGTGTCACGGATCACACCCGACCCTTTGTGTTTATATCGATAACGTCCCGTTTTTTTGTCAAAGAATTTTGCCCACTCGCTCGGATGATTCATGACTATATATTTATAACAAAAAAATCCTTACTCTTTTTCTATAATTAAACTAATTGCAATATCTGTTCCATTGAGATCCAGGATATTGTTTCTTCCATCTGTCACCCAAACCCTTATTTCTTCAATATAACTTTTATTCACAGATTGCCACTTAAGCCGACGCGGCTCTTTTTGAAATGGATAGCTAACCAGAAGATCTGATGTTGAGAAACAGTATACCACATCGTTTGGAATATTGTTTGTTCGGCGCGAGATAAGATCGCAGTGCAAATATACCCAATCAACACCTCTTGTGATATTTGGAACATTTCTTCCAACAACATCTCCACTCAAGGTACTTTTTCCATAACCAAGCAATTCATTAAAATTTCCTTGAGACAAGTCAAGCTCATAATCGTTATGTATCAAAGTCACAACCCTATAAATTGACATTTCGAAGTATATTGTGAAAATGTAATCACTGTCTTTGTTTGCTGGATCTACTCTACCGGTGTGTTGTTGAACAAAAGTGTTGATTCTTTTGTAATCATACATTCCATTCGGAAAAGTTAAAGTTTTCCACGCTTGTTCTGTTTTTTTCTTCCATCTAATTTTGTTGTTATCATAACGAGAATCGATATTATTCCATGAGTAACTCATTGTAATACGTCTGTCTAGCGCGGCTTTATATTTTCCTTTGCCCAAGTCGATAGGGGGATGAAATCTCACTGTAAAATCGTGTGAAACATTCTGTTCTCCACCTATATCTAGTTTTGCGAGGCTTGAGTCAAGCAGTATGTCAAAGCTCATTATTGGCGTATATAATCAGAAATAATTTTTTTCTTTTCCTTTTTATTTATTGTGCCGAGTTCAACTAGTGAATCAAGCAGATATAGTACCTGATTTTTAAGTTTTGTCGAGTTGTTTCCTGCTTCTATTGATCCTAAACTTACATCAAGTTTGTCGATCAATTTTAAAGCTTCATCAGAGAAGCCACTTCCTTCGGTTTCCCAATCCTGTTCAGGGAAGTCATCTTCATTGTCAGAAAGTTCAAAAGCAGGTCTTCGGCTCATGACAGTTTTTTCCAAAGGCGTTAGAGGTCTTTCTCTTTTTTCTTGTAAGGAAGTGGACGTCAGTCTTTTTTTCCCCTCCTGTAACCGTTTCGAAAGAGGTTGGGTTCCCCTTCTTTTATAAATATCATCTCTCATTTTTTCGAGTTCCGCAATGGTTTTACCTTTCAAACCTAATTTCGATTTTCCTACTTTGTAGTTGGGATCATTTCCGTATTTCGTGATCAGTTGATTGACCGTTTGCAAGAGGGTTGATTCACTTGGATATTTTAGCTCAACCAGTCCCGGCATCCCCCACTCTTTACGTGTGGATGCTTCTTCCATCAGCGGTGGGGGTGGTAGTGGAAAATCATCATCAACATCAAGGTATGAAGTTGTTGATGGTGTTGGTGATGGTGGTGGTGGTGTTGGTGATGGTGGTGGTGGTGGTGGTGTTGGTGATGGTGGTGGTGGTGGTGTTGGTAGTGGTTCTGGTGTTGGTGCATCCGGTCTGAATTCATCACCAAAAGGGTAAGTTTCGTAAAATTCATCCATTGTGTAATCAGGAAATTCCTGCTCCTCCTCTTCTTCCACAGTGGTGTTCTTTTCATCAAGCCTTTTTGTAATTGGTCTAAAAAGTTCTTCTCCTGAAAGCTGACCAAGCGCTTTTTTTATTTCATACATTTTGAATTTTTGGCGAATTTCATCTGTTTGCTGATCCAACACCGTTTTTTCGTCAGCCAACTGACGCCATTTTTTCATTGACATATTTCTTGCGTTAATATATAGAAGCGAAAAAAAAAATGAAGATTCCGAATTATGACCCAGGTTCTTCCGAGAGTGACTACATGCAAGGTCACCCTTGTTTGCCAGCAGATGTTTTTCGAATGTTAATTTGTGGCCCCAGTAATTCTGGTAAAACAAACACATTACTGCATATGCTTTATGAGTTGTTAGATTATGATAAAATTTACCTCTTCTCAAAAAACCTGCACCAGAACAAATATCAGGATCTTTTGCAGGAGTTTGCTGAAGAAGTCAACCCCGACCCCACGGTTGGTTACGAGGTTATCGAGGCCTATGGTGATGAAATCATTCCACTCGAAGAGCTTCCGGTGGACAACCAAAAAATAGTTGTTTTTGATGATCTTGTTCGCGAAAAAAACCAAAACGATATCATTAATTATTTTATCAACGGGCGGCACAAAAACTGCTGCGTTATTTACCTCACTCAAAGTTTTTACAAGGTGCCGAAAAACATCCGTGATAACTGCAGCCATTTTTGTATTTTCAGATTTCTTCCAAGAGAAAACAAACGAATTGCTGACGAGATAGGTGTGGATCATAACGCTTTAGATCGCGCCACCGATAAAAAATATTCTTTCTTTTACTATGACAAACCCCACAAATTAATGAAAAAAAATTTTGATGAAGATATATAATGGGTAGATTCATCGGTCAAATAGGTGGAACTAGCCAAGCGACGACGAGTGAAAGTGGTGGAAAAGTGGGTCCTCCTGGCCCAGGTGGTCCTCCTGGCCCTGAGGGTCCTCCTGGACCGAAGGGTGATAAAGGCCCTGGAGGACCACGGGGTCCTAATGGTCCAAGAGGAGAAAAAGGGCCCGCTGGACCACAAGGTCAGGAGGGAGCACAAGGACCACGTGGTTTAAAAGGTGACAAGGGCGATAAGGGCGACAAGGGCGACAAGGGCGACAAGGGTGATAAAGGAGAAAAAGGTGATCCTGGATCTCAGGGTAGTGTAAGCGGTTCTGCTGATATTGACATGCAAAATAAGTACAGTATCTTGCGATTGAAAAGCAACCCTTATCCTGTCCGCGGCGATTTGACGAAGGCAATAAGCTATCAAGATATGAGAAATATCTTTCTTTCAAAAAAAGAGGGTGGACAAATGGAAGCAAATATTGATATGAATAATAATACAATTTTCAATGTGAAAGACCCAGTACAAGCAGATCAAGCCACAAACAAAAAATATGTCGAAAATCAGCTTGAAAAAAAACTGGATAAATGAGCTGATATTGATATGAAAAATAAATCAATTATCAATCTTGATCTTCCATCAAACCAAAGAGACGCCGCATGTGTCGAGTTTGTTAACAACAGAATTGATGACATGACACAAAAAAAGTTTCTCAAAGTTGATGGCACTAACAATATGACTGGAAACTTGAATTTAAATAACAATAAAATTATTAACTTACAAACCGATTACAGAGACTCGAAATCCGCAGTTAATGTTGATTTTGTGCAAGAGGAAATATCAGATTTGAGAGATCTTGTCACTCAAAAAATTCGTGAATCTCAGATCAATAACTCAGGTCAAAAAAGGGACGCCTTCAGATACTTGATGGAAGACACTGATGAATCTTCGAGTGAAAACAATATCGAGGTTTTGGGCATCACAGATTTTTCTGATTCTCCACATCAAATAAATAAAAAAGCTTACTCTCTCAAACTCTTGTTTGAAAAAGGCTCGCCCAACCAGTACCGGTCACGCCTCGGTTTTAACTTATATAAACTTCCGGTCGGATATTACACAATGGTGGTTGAATGGTTTCCGCCGGAAATGAATATGATAAGTGTAACAGCTCAAGGAACAACGATTTCAATTGCTGATGAAACAACCAAAACATTCGAGAAGTACACCAAAACAGTTATCCATTTTCACAGATGGGGTAGCTCACCCCCACAATTCCTTTATCTCGATCTGCATGGTATACAGTAAGTAAACGATCGTTTTTAACAATCGGGCATCTAATTGTCTATGGTGTCGAAGAAACAATTTCAAATGTTGACCCAAGTGTCTGTGACACCGCTTTTGTTATTGAAAACGGGAAAATGGTTATGCAAACAGATTTGTCTTTAAACGAACACAATTTGAGTGGTTCCGTTAATTATATACATGGTTTTCTAAATACTAACAATGGAAGCAAATTTTTATTAAATGGTTGTGAAGAAATAATAATGAATCAGAATGATAAGATATTAAAAATAAAGGTAATGTATATGAAAAACAAAAGACAATATAGACCTATTTCCCTTCAAATGCATTTGTCATTTCAAGATCCTCGTTTTATAGAAATAGATGCTAGTGCTGTTGAAATATTTGATTCAACCGAAACAACAAAAACACAAACAATTAATATTAATCATATATTTAAGTCTTGTTGTTCAATATATTTTGGACTGTATTTACGCATGAAAGATGAAAAACTCTTAATGTTAATTGAATATCGAATGCCATAAATACTTTTACATTTATTATACTGCACAATGCGGGACATTTTCGAATTCAACCATATCGACCAAACACTTTCAGCAGAGAAGGTTAAACTTCTGAAAGATCTATATACTCATTACCACAAGAAACATTATGGATATGAAAAGTTGCACCGCGGTTTTCGAAGAAAAAATTTTGTTTGTAATCTTTCAGCTGGCAAGTTAATAATTAGTGCGGCAAAAGCTGGGGGATAACACTGAACCCTGCTGTCATGGCAACTTTAACTGGTGTTGGACTTCTTTTGAAAGCAGTTGCAAGCATTAAGAATTATGATAAGAAAATGGAACGAGCAAATTTGGCCCGTATCGAATACCAGAAAATCCTTGACGAGATTCGCTTTTACCTCCGAGGCGAAGATTTCGACGAGAAGGTCTTTCTTGATAGCTTGAAAATGAAAGATAATTTCATCACTGATCATTGTATGGAGATTCCGCTTTCTGTTCAAATAAAGTACGATAAAAAATTCGCTCAATTGTAGATTTTTAAAATAATTATATACGCAAAAAAATGGTTGCACTTTTCGTAACTATTTGTCATTGGTTTCTTGAACTTCTCACTCCTCCTGATCTTAGACAAATACGGTACATTACTCGTGAGTGTGTTTCAAACATAATGTCGCCAAATCATGAATGTTCTTCGAAAAAAATAAAATTATCAACTCGTGATGAAGACGGCTACCCAATTTCAGGCTATGATGTTGTTCCATAATCGATTTTTCCTTATAAAACTCTTATAAACAACGAAAAATGTGTGATAGTCACGCGTGACCTTATGTGACAAGAGGCGTGACATTGTGTGACAACAAAAGTGACAGTCACGCGTGACATTGCGTGACAGGTCACATAAAAGAGCAAAAATCCTAATCGAGGGGTGCTCGTGGCTGTTCTTGCCTAGCCTCGGCTAGGACTTTCACCTCACCGAAGCGAGGATTTAACCGCTGACAAGGCGGTTGTCATTTCCACATTTTACCTCTGGGAGCGAGGTTGAAATCCCGAGGGATCTCTGAGCACCCCCCTGTCACCAGTAGGGCCGAAGCGGGCTCACCCGAGGGTACTCTCCCACTGGAAGGAGTTCCCCTATACCTCGTAATTCACCGCATGCAAGCCCTCAAACAGGGTTCAGATGGTGGCCAACCATCACCCCCCTAAGGCTTTACCAATGAGTGAACTAATTAATATTGATTAATTTCAATATATATAAAACACATTTTTCTTCTTCTCTTCCTTATGGTACTCTTTTTCTGTCCTTCACCTTAATGTCACAATAATAAGATGTTTTTACGCATGCGCTTCACAAAATTTTACCTCGAGTAGAAAAGTACACGCTATTAAACAAATGTATCTTCAACACATACCTTACTATGGCTATCAGCACAGATCAACATACGATCTCACAAGACTGGCCAACAGAAGAAAGTTTTGAAAGAAAAGAAATTTTTAAATGGCGAGATATTTCAGACGCTATTTACAAAATTCAAAAAGTTAAATTTAGAAAAGGTAAATATGGGGATTCAGCTATTTTAACTTTAGAAACAAAAAATGGCGATGGGTTTTGTGTGTGGGCCCCTAAACGACTTACAGAAAACCTGATGGAAGATGTTTATTATCAATTTGTCTACAAAATGGGTCTCAAAACTTCTGCTGACGGTAATGAATATTTTGATTATGAATTAATGTAACCTGTCTGTTTTTTCAAGCTTGAGTTGTTACGGGGGTTTCCCTTCAATGTTTGAACGAGAATATTAATTACGTAATTGTCTGCGGGTTTCACCGAACCACGAAGTCACGCACCGTTAACACAACTTAGGGAATGTGGTCCCCTTCCCATATATCAGTACAAAACTTAATTAGGGTTAAATCAATTATATCGGGGACAGAAATGGTTATTTCATGTCATATTTCTTCTTGTTTATAACAAGGGTAACAACACCCTCCCTGACAACAGTGCATATAAGCTATACACACTATAATATGCACAAGCCGCTCCATTTCAGAACAGAAAGGTTGTATTAAAAGCTCATTGTGAACCAGGTTCCAACCCAAAACCTCTCGCTCTTTCAGTTTTATAGCGAGGTAATGTTTATAAATTATCTCACGTAACTCTGGTGGTAGGTTTTGAATTACTTCCGTTATGGATAACCTCTGTTTACCAGTATTTCTGAAAGATTTCGTCGTAGTCGTAAAAGTCAAACACAGGATAGTCGAGATAGTGATGAACTCCATTTTTTTTACAGGATCTGCAGAGACCATTTTTTCTACAAGTTTCACATTTTCTGCAAAACAAAACGTTCACTATTCTTTCTTGCTTTTCACAAAAAGGCGCCTTTTCAAGAGCCTCATGAACCTCGTTCCAACCAAGAGCCTCTCGCTGCCTAAGTTTTATTTTTGAATACTCCTTGTAAATTTTTTCACGAAGCTCTGGAGGGAGGTTATAAATGACCTCAGAAAGTTGACAGTTGTTTGATTCACAAACCATAGCCTCTGTTCGAACAATATAACAGGGGTGACAACCTTTAATTGAAAATATTTTTTGGTGGGCGGTTTATTTTGCTTAAGAAGTATATCTGGGATTAAACAAATACTTCCTAATTGTCAGAGGTTTATTTTCGAATTTTAAAGCTTCTTTCATTATGTTTAAGCGATGAAAGGGGCTTGAATTTTATAAAAGAAGCTTTAAAATTCTTAAATAAACCTCTGACAATCAGGTGGTATTTGGTTGACTCACCATATACTACTTTTGCTGTTGCAGTTGAAGTTGCACAGGAAGGATTGCTTCTTGTCACTGGGTCTGTTACCATTGCTGCTAGCATGTTGTTATCAACATCATCATCAAACTTCAACTCTGGATCATCTTTAGTCACCATATCCTTCAAAAATAAACATATTAAGACAAATAAATTATTAACAGAAGCAATATGGATTTTAGAAGTCTTGTAATTCTACATGCAGGCTAATCCAAGATTACGATAATGATAATAATAATAATAATAATTATTATTATTATTAATTATTAATAATAATAATAATAATAATAATAATTATTATTATTATTATTATTATTTAAGTGCTTAATTCTAGTAAACATTTCACTTACATGTAATTCTGACTACACTAACACGAACATTCAAAGTGAAGAAGTTTATTTTAGGTAATATGCAGTCAGTCATCTGACGATTACAAGTGGTCTGTGCATGAGCTATAGCTAGTAGTTAATTGTTCGAAATAATACACACAGAGTTGCATGTCATAGTACGAAGGTATGAAAAATTACAATAATGTACCATGCCATATACGAAAAACCACTAAAAAAACCACTCCTTACTTGTGGCCAAAAAAAGTGTGGAAACATATTTCCCACCTCGAGGAAGAGGTGCTCCTAAAACACCCTTCCAAAAAAAAAAAGAAAACTAGAAAGAAAAAAGGAACTCAACAAGAGAAGACTCACTGACGTAGAATAATGAAATATCTCCCGCCAAAAGCTTAAATAGTCCCGAAGGTCACATGACAACACCCGAGCCTCTCAATCGTGCCATCAGGAATATTAATTTCTCACTAATTTGTTCCCAGGTCACTCAACCGTCAGAAATTACAGTTTCCCAATGAAATTGTAATGGCACTGGTAGGTTACCTATACCTACACCACGAAATTGAGCCATAAAAATTAGTCCTACCTGTAAAAAATCTGGCAGCAACACTCTACTTGATCTCACATATACCGGCTTGTTTTTAAACAAGCGATGAAGAATTATCCCATCGATTCCTGCCTGTCCAGGGGCTAGTGTTGGCTTTACTAACTCAGAAGTTAAAATCTCTATGTCTACTAAAGGCGGAATTATATCAGCAAAGGCCTCCATTATAGTCGTCTCGACTTGAACCTCGTTCATATCTTTGCTAAATCGACAAGCTGATAGCACATGACCTTTTTCCATAAGCAACACTTTTGTACCTTGCCTGGGAACAATGTTGGAATCCGGGCCACTTAGAAGAATCAAGTCGCACAAAAATGGAGTTTTCTCAGATTTTGGTCTTGATGTCCTCGATCTGTTTCTGTTGACACCATTTCCAATCCGACGCATATTCATTAATCGTCTGAAACGAGACGTACCTTGCTGGGGCTGAGAGCAACCTTGTTCTTGGCTAGCAGATGCACTACTAGCGCTTGCTCTTCCAAGTACCCTAGCTACTTCGCTGTTCACATTTCGGGGTGACTGATTACGGTTTTCCATTTGACCAGACAGTTCCCTTACAGTTTCCAACAACTGTTCACATTGCTGGACGATTTCTCGATCCACCATTTTGGAGATTTTCGCGGGAATAAAGAGCTTAGTACTTTGTGTACAGCAACACAAATTGTAGTCCAGGAAAGTCGCTGACTCGCCGGCTCAAGAAGAACTAATCGATATTCTCGAGTGTCGATTTCTCAAGTCTCGTATACCGATTTTTTGTTCTCGATGGGTGATGTGTCCTGCTGCAGTGTTTTTTTCTCGAGTTATGCAATCACTTTCTGAAATGGTGACTTTTCATTCTCGTGTGGTAAATATTTATTTCCAGTTGCTGATATATCATTCTCGCAAAGTGATTATTAATCTCATATATGGATTACTACATTTCATTTGTTGATTTCTAATTCTCGTACAGTGATTCCTAATCTCACATATCAAATACTATTTCTCACATATCAATTACTATTTCTCGACTTCTGATTTTAAAACTCAACCCACTTTTGTCGTGTTTGGCTTGCCATACTCGCTCTTACGAAAACAACGTGAGACAAAAAATATTTAATTTTAATTTTAATTATAGATGTCACTATATCTATAATGAAGAAAGCCCAATATGTTTATTTGTAGTTAGGGAAGTCTGGCTGTTACATTTTAGTGAGTGTAGGAACTACCTGAAAAGTGCAACATTTCGAGGTCACGTAAACTGAAATTTGAATTTTGTAGGTCGGTTCAGTTTTTAACTGTTTATTCCCGGTAAACAGAATATTTCAAGAAATTAACCCCATTTCACTTTCTTACATACATTAAGGTTCCTGTAGACAAAGAATGAGACAAATTGATTTTTTGACCGTGGCCGCGATTTTCTAAATTTTCTTTGATTTTTACTGACATTCACTCTTAAAGTATGTGAAAAAGTTCTTTTGTGTTTACGTGCTGTTATACAATGTGAGATAGGTTGAAGTTAGCAATGACGTTAGGTGTCAGATTTGTGTTTCCTTATATGGAAATGTTTTTAGTTGTTTGTGTGGTAGTATATTTTCAGTGTGGTCTTTGTTTGAAAGAGTTAGAGTTGTTATGTTTTTATGTTGAGCACTGAACAAGAGTATGCGGAATAAAATGAGAGGTTATTCGAAGAACTGTCAGAATTGTCAGAATTATCAGAAATGTTTGATTTGGTGTACAATTGAGCACAATTTGCGAAGTTCGTGTGGAAGGAATATTGTTTGTAGCGTTTTTCAGAGCTGTTATTTAGGTCAATGTGGAACACGTGACAAATCGGTTTGTTCCACGGAAGAAAAATCTGAATGCTAAAGTGTTAAAACATCATTCTATTTCGACACCAGTCCTACTCACTAGTGAGTCACGTAAGATATGTGCGAGTAGCCTGAGCGATCAGTTGCGCGCGTAATTCCAGAGCGATCGGTCGAGTTTTGGATTATGACGGATTCTAACGAGAAAATACTTTCGACTGAGGCGGAGGACAACCTCTTAAATGATGACCACGATCCTAAGGAAAAGGCCCCAACTACTGACCACCAGGATCCCATGTACACTATGATGCAGAACGTCAACAAAAACCTCGGAACGCTGACAGGCTCGCTGGTCGCCATGAACGAGTCGATCAAGGACCTCAAGCGGCTTCATTCCAGCAACACAGACGATCAACCCGACCCTAAACGGCGTAAACACAGTTCCAGGGACGAAATGAGTGCTTCCGAGGATTCAGAAGAAGGTGGAGGTGACTCTGACGCGGAAATTCAGGCCCTTTGTCGCACTGAAGCCGACAAAACCTCTAAGGATACACCACGTGCTCGACTCGAGCAAGGCGACGGCGGCAATGACCCATTGTTGTCGGAAATCGCAGAAGATTTTCTCAATGGAGACGAATCGGGTCCGGCTGTGGACAAACAACTGGCAGAGTTTATTACAAACCTATGGTCTAAGAAATTGCCAGACTCGAAACTTAAAGACAAGGCGGCGAAATATTTACGCCCGTCTAACTGTGAGACTCTCACAACACCGCGAGTTAATCCTGAAATCTGGGATAAACTGAGTCATTCAGTTAAACAACAAGACCTCAGAACAAGCTCAACCCAAAAAACGGTTGGCACCGCTGGTGCAGTCATGTGTAAATCAATCGAGTTGCTGCTCGAAATGAAGAACTCGAAGCAGCCGCCGTCAGACTCTGACATACAACAACTCATAAAAATAAATACAGATGCAGTCGCTCTTCTGGGGCACGCACATGTCGACCTGTCCCACCGTCGCAGGGAGTCGATCAAACCGCAGTTACATAAAGATTATGCAGGCCTCTGTGCCTCGCATATTCCAGTCACAGGTCTGTTGTTCGGAAATGACCTGCAAACCCAACTGAACAACATACGAGCATCCAATAGGGTGAGTACCACCGCAGTTGGGTACCGCCGCAAGGGCAAAAAAGGACAACACTCAAGAAATTACCAGAAATCTGATCAGCGAAGCAAGCATTTTTTAGCCAAAGGTCGTCAGTGGAACTCGACACCACCCTCAAAACCCTTCTTCCGATTGAAGGACCAGGGGAAGAAGCAGCAATGATTTCCGCTGACACACTTAATAACCTACAGGTAAATAATCTTTTGTTGTTTGAGCCCATTATGAAACAGTATTTTGCTAATAAGGTGCAAAGCTTCAAGGGTGGCCAACTGGCACATTTCCTTGACAAATGGAAGGAATTAACTTCTGACTCAGAAGTCCTTAATTGTGTTAAGGGTCAATTTATTGAAATTTCCACACAGCCCACAAATAACTTGGGCCCCAAAAGGAAAACATTCAGCGTCAGTGACTCACTGGTTATAGAAGCTGAAATTCAAAAATTGCTTGACAAAGGTGTCATTGTACCCACCCAACATGAAAGTGGGGAATATGTTTCGCCAATTTTTGTGGCAAATAAAAAAGATGGATCATATCGAATGATTTTAAATTTGAAAAACTTTAACCAGCATGTTGAATACCAACACTTCAAAATGGACACTGTCTGGACAGCAATAAGGCTAATGACCCCAAATTGCTACATGGCGTCAATTGATCTTAAGGACGCTTACTACTCAGTCCCTATTGCAAAGCCACACCAAAAGTACCTCAAATTTGAATGGAACGACATGTTATTTATGTTTACATGTTTTCCCAATGGGTTGGCTTTCTGTCCCAGAAAATTTACTAAGCTTATGAAGCCAGTATTTGCCACCCTGCGACAGCTTGGTCACCTGTCCTCAGGTTATATAGATGATTCTTGGTTAATGGGGACCACCTGGGATGATTGTGCAAAAAATGTTGTTGACACAGCCAAACTGTTGGATACTTTGGGATTTGTAGTACACCCTGAAAAGTCAGTGTTCATCCCAACTCAAAAGCTGGTGTTTCTGGGGTTCGTTCTAGACTCAGTTTCCATGCTAGTTTACCTTACCCCTGAGAAAGCTCTTAAGCTGAAACAGGCAGCTACTAACCTGTTGAACTGCAAAAATCCTACTGTTAGGGAAGTAGCTAAGGTCCTTGGGCTTATAGTGTCAAGTTTTCCTGGCGTTGCCTATGGACCCCTTCACTACAATTATTTAGAACGGGACAAAACCACAGCTCTTAAGACTAGCAAATGGAACTTTGATGCCAAAATGTGCATATCCAGCCAAGCGAGGGAAGAACTTAAGTGGTGGATTGACTCAATCGAGTCCGCATCCAACCCGATAAATCGAGGTGAAGTAGATATTACCATCACTTCTGATGCCTCAAAACAGGGCTGGGGTGCTGCAACCAGGGATTCTTCAACTGGAGGACTCTGGACAGCTGAGGAGGCTAAAGAGCACATAAATTTTCTTGAAATGTTAGCTGTGCTATTTGCCTTAAAATCATTTAGTACCTTGACTCATGGCAAACATGTCAAAGTCATGGTTGATAATACAACTACAGAATCTACCATTAACCAGATGGGTACAAGCCACTCCCCTAAACTAAATAAGCTGACAAAAGAAATATGGGATTGGTGCATTGAACAACATATATGGCTCACCATGGCTCGTATACCAGGGTGTGAAAATGTTGAGGCAGACAAAGAGTCGCGTACATTTAGAAGGTGTACTGAATGGTGTTTAAAGAAAACCCTTTTCACAGATGCTTGTACCAAGCTCAGTGTTACCCCAAACATTGACCTATTTGCCTGTAGGATCAATTGCCAGATCACACCCTGTCTCTTATCGAGCAGACCCAGAAGCTTTTGCTATCAATGCTTTTCACATGTCATGGCAGCATTACCTATGCTTTTCCACCCTTTAGTCTGATAACAAGAGTGCTACAGAAGATTCAAGAGGAGAAAGCAACAGGGCTCCTACTTGTGCCCAAATGGCCAACCCAACCGTGGTGGCCCAAGTTAATGCAGATGTTAATACAACTACCAATACAACTTCCAAGGGAAAGAGACACCCTGTTTCTACCAAGCAACCCACAGGAACCCCACCCACTTCACAAGAAACTGTGTCTGATTCTATGTCACTTGTCCGGAGATACCTCAATGGCAAAGGCCTTTCGGCAACAGCTACCACAGTCATGGAACAATCTTGGAGGTCAGGCACTAGAAAGCAATATGCTACTTACCTTCAGAAATGGAGACGTTACTGCGGTTCAAGGGGCATTGATCCCATTTGTCCCTCTGTAGAGGATGGAATCAATTTTCTTGCTGAACTGTATGAATCGGGCATAGGATACAGTGCTATCAACACTGCGAGGAGTGCTGTCTCATCCATTGTTACGTTGTCCAACAATACCACGTTTGGTGCCCATCCCATGGTCTGTCGTTTCCTTAAAGGTGTGTTTGAATTGAAACCTTCTTTACCAAAGTACAAGAACATTTGGGATGTCAATACTGTCCTGACATACTTGTCCGGCCTTCACCCACCTCAGGATTTAGCTTTGAAGGATCTTACCTGCAAAACTACAATGTTCTTAGCGTTTTTATCTGGCCAGAGATGTCAGACACTACATGTACATTTGCTGTCTGTCAGCAGTATGGTATTGAAGCATGATACCTGTGTGTTTCCCATTCACAATCTTTTGAAGACCTCACGACCAGGAAAGCACGTGTCAGAATTGACATTCATGGCCTACTCACCAGACAACCGATTGTGTCCTATTGTCTGCCTATCTGAATATGTCAAAAGGACAAGCGAGCTCAGAAAGGGGAGTGACCAGCTGCTAGTGAGTTTTCAAAAGCCTCACAAACCAGTTTCAACTGACACGATTTCTCGATGGCTTAAAACGGTTCTTGAAAAGTCTGGCATAGATATCTCCGTCTTTAAAGGTCATAGCACCAGGGCCGCATCTACATCTGCAGCTGCAATGTGCAAGGTTCCTTTATCTACTATCATGGACAATGCCGGCTGGTCGAATGCCACAACCTTTGGAAAATTCTACAAGAAACCCATTGTCCCAGCAAGTAAAGCTTATGGACAGCTTCTGTTGGAAAACCTTCACATATAGGATTGTTACAGATCTCTTTCACTGAAAACCAGTGCTGACTACCACATGTTGTGTTTTTGTTTACTGCCTACAATAGGCAGATTTTCCTTTGGACAAGCAGTAGTTCATTGTTTACTGCTTTTCTTTAGGTACATTCTGTGCACCATAGGCTGACTAGCCTTCTTCTGTAGTTGTTTCCTACACATATTTTTGGCAAATAAAGTTGTTTATGTATATATTTTGCTGCTCGTGATTGCACGCTTTAAAGTCTCACGTGACTCACTAGTGAGTAGGACTGGTGTCGAAATAGAATTTATAAGTTAAACGAGACTTACCTGTAAGTTGAAGTTTGACTGTAATTCTATGAGACACTAGTCACGAACTAGGGAGTCACGTGCCCTACCCTTTCACTGGGTTATGTTGCTTATTCCTTTAGTTATTTCCCACCCATAATTTGTCTGCAATCACTCACCGTTTTAAAGACTGATCGCTCAGGCTACTCGCACATATCTCACGTGACTCCCTAGTTCGTGACTAGTGTCTCATAGAATTACAGTCAAACTTCAACTTACAGGTAAGTCTCGTTTAACTTATAAATTAATGGCAAATATCAAAGGTAAATCTTTTGTTTTCAAACATTCCCTCTTGTTAAAGGTACGTAATTCGGTTTCCCTCAACTGAAATATCTGAAATATTTCTGTCCAACAGTGTTTTGTACGTTTCGATTTGAGCAGAACATATCATCCAAAAAAAAAAAAGTACTACACGTGGTATACGACCCTGAAGAAGAAAGGCTGTGCCTTTTGAAATGCTTGTAAAATATATACAGTTTCCCTACCGTTGAATCAGCATTGCTTTTTTATCGTATTTGGTTCTTATTTTTTGCTGGTTAGATCCTTTACTACAGGATCCGGTACTTTTATTTTGCTACGGTGGTCCATGCAAAGTTTATTGTTACACGTGATATGTACACGTGACACGTAGACTGATACACGCGGAATGCTATTTCTGTTTACTAGTCGACTCTACTCAATTGTTACTTTGGCGGACGTCGAAAAGACACCAGTAAACGAACTGAGGTGTGCTTGGAATGAACTGAAAACAACAATGGATAAATGTGCTTATAATGAACTGCAAGCAGCAACATTTTGGATAGATTTCTATGGTTGGCCATTCGTTTCAAAATTATGACACGATATACGTGGGTTTTTTGGCGCGTATACTTGTTAAGATCTCTTATATATGGGCTTTCATCCCACATATACGGCCATTTTCAACGCATATACGCGTTCAAAACTTATGTATATAGGCGGTCTTCAAGGGCCCATATATACGAGGGCTAAAATGCACGTATACGCGACTACGTAATCGTATACGCGAGGTTTAGAAAATCCTCTGTATATGCTGGCATGAAAAGTGCCTTCCTTCGGAAAGGTGGCCATGTATGATGCCGACGAAAAGTACCTGTTAAAAGAAATGTAAACATGGTGGCAATTGGCAATGTTCGAATTGTGGTCTGTCTTCTCTTGGATATTAAGAGTCGTTCTGTAAAACCGTCGACTACAGCGGCAAGTGACAGATTTAGTCGCCCCGAAGATGCGCCCGTCGCTGATGATCCTTCATCGCATCGAAGTTTTCCCACGTCAAGCAGATCACGAAGAACTTATTTCCCAACATCTTGGTCGGATTCTCGGGCAACGTCGGCTCCACGACCCCGAGAGCCGACAACTTCTGATTATACGCAAGTCTTAAAATCGCCACCAGTTAGGGACAGTGTAAGCACACGACGCGATTACAGCGATCGTGTTCGTTTCGATTCGGCACCTCGACACTCTTCGCTGCCTCGTCGGGAACATTCGAGTTTGCCCACTCGTGGATACGATGACGGTGTTGATCGTCCTTTATCGCCATCAGGTGCTTCGTCAGTGGGATCTGTTCATGATGGAAGTGAAAGTGTTGATCATTCGCTTAATTTATACATTCACAGACTAGAGTCCTTACAGAACAGACTGGGAGCCATTAACAGAAGTAAGGTGTACACGGCCTTGGTTTAACACAGTTAAGTCCCCTGGGAAACGCATTTCGTTTGTCGTTAGTGAAGCCGCCTTGTGATTGTGGCGCAGTATGTTGTTTTGCTCTGTGACAAGGTTTGTACGTTCGGTTCCTGGAAAACCAGGAAAGTCATGGAGTATTATAATTTCGTTTTCTAGGCCTGGAAAGTCATGGAAAATAAAGTTCATTGTACAAAATATATTAAATAGTTGTTCTTTTCTTGAATGAAAAAGTAAGAAGAGAAAATTAGTGGGTCACAAAATGGAATTAGTTCTAAGTTTTTAAAGACAAAAGACCAAACTTTAGGCCAAAAAATCATGGAAAAGGTCCTGGAAAATTCTGGGTCTGGTTGTTGAAAGGGTGGATAACGCTATCCAGAGGATAAATGATAAGAAAACAAAGTATACTATCCACTCGATAGTGAATTATTTGGTGGATAGAGTTATCCGCTCTTTGAACAACCGGGGCCTGGATTTTTTAAGTGGCTGTCTCCCTAAGATCCTCATAACCCAAAATTGGTCACAAAATAGATTTCCTTCAAATTTTGCATGTGAAATACACTTTGGCTGGGTACTTTAAAAACACTTGTCCCCTGGTGGACAAAAATGGATATTTTGTTAGTACAAAAATGCCAATTTCTAATAACTTTGGTAACAACACTTAAAATTTGGTGCAGGACAAAGTTCTACTGTTGGTTGATAAGTACAACTCTTCCTTATCCTACAATGTTACTGACATTTCCATGTAGTTGTTTTGAGTAGTTAAAACAGTTCCTTTTATCAACCCAATTTCACAGCTCTTAAAAAGTAGGAAAAATGGGTAAACAAAAATACATGTTAACAAAAAGTGAGACCTCGTATAGCAAATTCCTTGGAGTCATGGAAAGCTAAAGACTTAGTCTTAATAATAGTAAAATAAAATCGTGCGGCCAGACGGTTTAAAGAACGTGGCGCCGCTTTGAAACACCAGTATTTCTAAATTATGCAAATTACGAACCACAACCAATGCGTGGAATTCAAGAGCAAATGTGATGCGAGCAATGCTCCCTTACATCAGGACAACACAAAAAAAGTTTCAAACTACGGCAGGACACAAATATAAACTGGTAATATTTCGCATATAGTTTTAATTAAATTGTAAGCAGCATTCAATGCAAATAGCTCATTAACTATGCTCAATTCACAATAGAAACAAGTTATAAAGTAAATGCCACTCGATGATTGTTAATTGCGCTTAGCAGTAACTTAACAAAACAATCTTGATCTAGAACTATAAATCCTAGTTTATCACAGCCTGTGTTTTGCAAACTAATTTAGCGAACACATAGTGCCTTGCAAAATAATGAAATCAACGAATGGATCCTGGTCTGTTTTTATTTGCACCCATTACCTCAATTTCCTGTCATCTTCGATCAAATATAGATCCGTGCGTTTCAGAGATCATCTTCGAAGCGTGAAACTGTCGGTTTTGAGAAAATTCTTTGTTCAAAAACCTTCATTTAGACCAAGCTTTCCATGCATTTAGTTCTCTTGTGTTATATTATCCAGGCAGTGACCGCTGACCAGTAACTAATGCCAACAACAACACCTGGTACTGCTCCGTTTTGCGTTCGCGTTTCTCTTAGCTATCTACACTTTGAATGCATGATCCTTCATCAATTAATAGCGAATTTATTTGAAAATAAAGGTTGGAGTTCATGTGGAGAAGAATCAAATTATTGTCCTTAATTTAAATCTGCAAGCACACAACCACAGTGAGGGCCATGGCTTCCAATTTTTTTGTATTTTCAGCTAGGCAAAATAACTCTTACAGCTGTGCATGTCTTCACAGATTTGAAAATAAACCCTCCTGTTTTAGATTTCTGGGGCTTGAAGGTTTCCTTCAGTCTTGAGAAAGTAATCAGCTGCAGTTAAGAGACAACCTTAACCCTATCTAGACCGGGCCTTCTTTGGACTTCTGTGGCCGTTGTGGGGCAGGCCTCCATAACTGCGATAGCAATAAAGCAATGAAAATAAAACTTAGAGGGTCAAAAGTATGTCCAAGAATCGTGTCCAAGAATGTTTCCTTTGAGATCGGCAAAGGGATACTGATGACGTCACACGACGTCAGACATACGTCATAATTTCCACTTGGCGGCCATCTTGGATCCACCGTATTGGATTTCGTGATTTCCCTAAAACTTCGGAAAGCCACCCAATTGACCAAAAAGTGAACAAAAATAATAAAAGAACTCTAAAATTATCTTATAACACGACACCTAGAGTAAAAAAGTCATTTTTGTTTTCACTTTAAACAGTAATGTACCAAGTTATTTCAGGAAAACACGCCTGTCAAAGTTTGATTGCCCTAGCAACTTCAATCTCACCGTTCATTGACCTACCTCACTAATTTGTGCCCAATTAATTTTTTAAATAAAAGTTTGGCGGTGCTTTTTCACATATTAAAAAATAATAGAAAAGTTTAAGGTCCGCAAAGGTAGAATCCGTGCACCCCCCCTCCCCCAACCTACCTTCCCGCTCCGTTTAGATAGGGTTGTAGGGTTAATTTAAAATAAAGTAGTTTTTCAAGGAAATCAAAAATTCCTTCGACAAAGCCAGTAGTAAATAACTGGCCTGGACAGTATCTTAGTTAGACTAAGAGTAGTCTAGTAGAGATAGTACTTATAGAAGAGTAATTTTTGCGCCAGCGTGCGTATCTCACCGCTATTACATTTAATCCCTAACAAAAAAACTGAGGATACTCGTAATTTCCACTGATTAAGCCTGGTTCTCAGACTACCCAGGCTAGTCTGTGATCAACTCCGGAAGTGTCATTCACTAAGTTTGGCGGTACACTGCTAATCTAGAGAAAGTGCAGCAAAACTAAGTCGAGGCGAAATTGTAAAAGCAAGACGTTTTTTGTGTTCGTATGTTCACATTTGGTGGAGCAGTACCCCACAATCAGATGGTTCTGGCGGCTTCATATTGCAAAGTGGATCACAACCATTAAGTCGTCATGGACCAAGCTCCCACAACTGTTTTACCGGACAGAAAGTATTCAACGGAGGATATTTCTATCAAGTAGACTCAGATTCCAAAATTTAACAGCTTGGATGAAACTAGAAGTTCATTTTGAAACATGTTGAGCTGCGCCCTCACTGTCCGAGTTATCACGTTATTTCACCTTGCTAAAAATACAAAAAATTAGCAACCACGTCACAGACTGAGGTTATGTGCTTGCAGCTCTAAATTAAGGGTAAAAATTGCGTCTTTCTCCATGAGCTTCAACCCTTATTTTCAAATGAATTCACCCTTCATTGGTGAGCGGTCGTACATTCAAATTTAAAGATAGCTAAGAGAAACGCGAGTGCAAACCGGAGCAGTACCAGGTCGTTTTGTTGACATTAGCAACTGGTCAGCGGCTATTGCCTGGAAAATTTAACACGAGAGAAGTATTGGTCTAAACAAAGGTTTTCGAACAAAGAATTTTCCCAAAACCAACTGTTTTGACGCTTCGAAGATGATCTCTGAAAGGCACGGGTATATTTTTGATCGAAGATGACAGAATAATTGAGGTAATGGGTGCAAATGAAAACAGAACAAGATGCCATTCGTTGATTTCATTATTTTCCAAGGCACCAATGTTCACTAAATTAGTTTGCAAAACACAGACTGTGATATACTCAATAGGACTGGCTTTTATTGCTTTATTCTCAGATTAATAGTTCTAGATCAAGGTTGTTTTGTAAAGTTACTTGTAAGCGCAGTTAGCAATCATCGAGTGGCATTTACTTTATAACTTGCTTATATTGTGAATTGAGCATAGTTAATGAACTATTTGAATGCTGCTTACAATTGGTGCAGTTATGTTCGGGGATATAATTGGAGAGCTAATTTGCGTGAAGTATGGTTTAGTACTTCTTTTTATCAAGGGATATGCTCGGGGTAAAGATTAATTTATATACTTAAAGGAGAAGGTCACTCCAGAAACGGTGTATTTTTTGAAATCGCGAATAAAAAGATAACACTAAGTTGAGTTACTGACCATGGTTTTAGCTTCTAAAGTGCACCCGATCCCACCGAAATTCCTCTCCAAAGAGGGCCAAAATTCAACACTGCGCGCCCCCATTTTGAATTGTCCGTGACGTCAAATTGTGCCACGAGACCAGCGGTCGAGTAACGTGGGCTCGTTTTCAGTTCTTCGATAACTTTATATATTTAAGCATTTCTTAGCTTATTAAATAATAATAATAATAATAATAATAATAATAATAATAATAATAATAACCACTTATGAACTGTGCATGTCAAAATCAAATGAATGAACGAATAATTGAACCAAATAGTAAACCAAACGCAACTGTCATATTTGGCGTGTTATTGGTAAGTGGCATTAAAGCAGATGAACAACGGAAGGATAAACGCACAGGTAAACAACCGAACAGCATTGAAAATAATCATGATTGACACAATCTCGCTATGATTGATTAAATCTTGAGCAGTGTTGCTTTCTAAATGATCCAGGGGGTGGGGCATTTGCGTTCTTGTTTGGTCCTACCTCGGAGCATTTGACGGACTTATTTGTCCCCACCCTGGGAAATTTGAGTCGCACGACAAATGGAAGCAAAAGCAAAAGCAAAAGCAAAGGCTCTCGTGCTTGCTGGATTAGGAATTGCACCATGAGTTTAGATTTTCCTTATTTTTCCCGTTTACTTTTTTTCTTTCTTGGTCTACCATCTTTCTTTCTTTATTACCACACCGGTCAGATCGATTTCGACATTGCTGATACTAGTAGTACGCAGGTCGCTTTCTACATGTAAATTCGAACCTAGTTAGATTACGAACAGTCTCTCTTTCCGCTCAGGGATAGTCGAAAAAAATAATGATAAAAAACCAACAAGCGATCGTGCGCGCAAATCGCCTGCCACGTTGTGTGATGCGAGTGTTGACTGCCCTTTCCTTCCTACGTATTATTTGCTGCATCTCCTTCAATATTTTTCATTAATTTTTATCTTTATCTAAATTATCCATTCTAATAATGACGGTATTTAGCTACATAGCCATCAGGTAAGGCTTATAAACGTACGCAGAAGCCTATCACAATGCAGAAATGATTACTGCCTTAGTACAACAAAAAGAAAGCGAGCCGCGAGTTTGCAATCGTAAGTGAACAGAACATCTTAGCTTCTCTAAGTATTTGATATGTAGCCTGTAAAATGGGAGGCACAATTTACAAGCAATTTACATATAATTTTTTTTAAAATAGGGAGAAAGAGAGCCTTGGGATGCCTGTGTCTGCCAGTTAATATGTAACCTGGCAAATGTTTCGAAGCAGCGAACATCTCGTTCGAACAGTAATATCACCATCTCACTGTATAGGCTGGGTTGAGGTAAGAAAATACTTCCAAGTATTTTGTTAAAAATCTATTTCACTAGTTTTTTCGTTGGTTTTGTCGATGTGCTGATATATAAACTGATATTGTGTCGCGTGCAGTGAGCAAATTTGCCAACTGTCAAATGTACGTTTTGTAATTCAAATAAACCTCTGCTAAAATTACTCGTTTAGAGCCTGTTAATGACTTATAAATACCCCACAGGTATTCAAGATGCTCAAAAGACTATTTTTCGGGGATTAGACCCACAGTCGAACATTCTGGACTGATGTTTGTGACAGCACTCGCGGCGTAAAAGGTCAAAATGTCAATCGATAAGCTCAAGTGCCATCTTTTCAAGTCGCTCTCAAAATTTTTCGTTTTATTTACCCAAGCTAATTTTAGGATAAAAGCTAAGATGAAGTGATACTTTTGTCCTGAATAATAGTTTTGGTAAGTAAATCCATGTACCACGTTGACTTTTTGGCCCACGAATTGGGCCTAAATTTGAAAGTAACGCAACGTTGTCCCGGGTCATAATTTTGGAAATTTAATAAAAAACTCAGGTTCAAATTACCTTCGGATCTTGCAGCGCTAAATAACTGTTGAAAGATTATATATTAATACCCTGGTTTAGACTTTCCTGCTAAGGATATTACTTTAGCTTGCTAGCTTTCGACAAAAGTGGGATTTCAGGGTCGATTTTGGGTGCTTTTGGTGGGCAACTACAAAACACCGTCTCCACAAGAAAATAAAAATCCAAACGACTTCTAAGTGGCAGTTTTGAAACAAGTTAGCAAAACCCTTTATTGTGGCAAAGTTTGAGAAAATCGAATTTTTCTATCTTGCATAGGTATAGGTGATCGTTACAGCAAGCCGCTCTTAAAGCCCAAACGAAAAGTGTTTATAAGGTACCCAGGCAAAGTGAAGTTCACATACAAGATTTGAAGGAAGATTACGACCAATTTGGGTTATGAGGATCTTAGGGAGACAGCCATATAAAAAAGGTTATGAGCCCAGTGTGAGGTATTACAAGTTTCTCTCTCGTATAAGGAATTACTGGCTTTAAGTTCGTGTTTGCTTGTGCGTCCATTGGTGTGCAAAGTTTGCTTAACCTATAACTATCCAGGACATGGTAGGATATAAAGTTATCAGTCAATATCGCATGAAATCACTGAAATCAGGATAGCAGACAGATGCTAATTTGGGTGAGGTACAAGCCTGAATTTTTTCAGGCTTTCTTTTCGCAACAGCAAAAGTTGCGTACATAACTGCTGTGATCTCCTATACATTTAAATATGTCTCATTTGCATCACAAGACGAACGAACTGTCTGGAAAAAATTTTACACTTTCTGCCCGAAATGCCTCACATTCCCGCTCGGTTATAATTATTGCAATGCAAATGAGAAGTCATACGTGAAAATGGTTATTGCATGGTATTGACTTACATTTTCTCGCAAGAATAAGCAAGCCTGATCTATGTTTGTCCTTTAGGTACTGCAACAAGTTCTCATCTGCCCAGAAGTCGACGATACTGATGATCCATCATTACGCCATCTACTGCATGTCATATCTACACTCAACAGTATTTTAAGAAAAATAGTTGCGTGAATATTATATTACGCTTTCAAAAACAAAATTATGAAAAGAGACTCCAAAAGCCAAGTATAAATGTTATCCCACAAGTTGTCATTAACACGCAAATCGTACGTGCCAAGTAAGATATAGAGCGTTCTATACAAAATCGAGAGAAGATAACAGAAAGAGAACCGATTTCCCTGCAACACTGTGAATCCTTTAGTTAGGTTGTCTATTCGTCTAATGGTCTTTGGGTAGCGTACTCATTACTTGCAGCTCATGTGCACGCAAGATCGTGGGTAAAAACTTGCATATAAATGCATAAGTTGTACGCGTGCATATTGGGGAGCTAATGCTCGCATTCAGCACCCTAAAGTCTACTTGATAGTTACGATAACCATAGAGGTGAATGCGCGGTATAAGGGAGCTTATAACAAAGTATTTCTACCGTTTAAAGCTTCCTCATGACCTAAAGATTAACGCATTAGAATAAGCTTGAACGCGTAGGTAAGAGCCGTAGCGTGATTGTTTGTCATTTTGACGAAAAACAAAATGATAAAAATAGATACAAAGGATTCACAATAAAACGGGCAAAGTTTCTGCACATCTTGGAAGGTTCTCTGGTTCATCCCCTCTTCTTGGCACTTACTGGTAATCGTGTTTATTGTTGAAGGATTTACCTAGAGTGATATATTAAAGTTTTTGAGTTATTTATGTAAAATGTAGTGTAGCAAAAATGTAGAGCATATTCTTTTTCAAAAATTTTTGGTTCACATTCATGTTATTTTTGTTACATTTGATAGGTTTATTAGTGCATAGGATATTTTTGTATGCATATTTGTAAGTAACGCCAACATTTGTAAAAGCCGTGACTTATTAACATTAAATTAAACTGAGTGAGAAGAGTTCTTTTGTGGTCTTTTAAGAAGGAAATCACGCTCTCGAGAGGGGGATGTGAGTTGCCCTCACTTTTACTGCAGTCGAGTTCTAGAATAGCCCATTTTATGAGTAAAGTTGTGTGCCAAGTGACCTGGAGTTTGAGTAGAAATGAGAGTGGAGTTGAATCCATTTTGATACAAACCTTGCTGCTTTTCTTATGCAAATCATGTTATTCTTATGGAGGCGCTTTCTGATTATCATTATTTATCAGCCTAACGTCTACTCAAAGGCAAAGTCACTAAACACACGACTATAAAATGGGCCACTAAGTTGGACTATAACCATGCTGCAGACAAATGCAGTGGTGGCGTGGGCCACGGGTAGGCCGAGTGCTAAGTGTCTTTCATTTTGTCCGTGGCGCGACAGAGGCGCTGAGACAACTTCTGAGTTCAGTTCGTTCGTCACGGTATAAGTTCGAGAAGCTCTGCCGTGCTAACATGACTGTGACACAACAGTGATTCAAACGTCTACGTTGATGCATTCGTTCTTACTAACTCCAAACATCATAATCAGTTGACAGTGGAAAGCCCTTAATCCGACCACTGACAAACGCGACACAATAATCTGGCTTTCTCATTAAAAGGGTTTTTAACATATGACTGTATGATCTGTTCGAGTCAAAGTAGATTTACTTAGCCTGTTCCAGACACGAAATAGTAAGAAAAAAGAATGAAAACCGAGAGCCTACAGGGCCTGGTTCCTTAAAGCAACTTAAGATGATTAAGTGGATTTTTTTGCAACCGTTCCCTGTGTTCCGAAGGATTTCCGTTTGCTCTCTTTGTGTTTCCTATACTCACTAATCCGTCTTTGGCCGAGTTATCCGTGATACCATGCAAAAAATACTCTAGAACAAAGGGAATGATATAACCGGGCCCTGGAACAGGCGAAAAGTAGGGGCCCCATTATATTACAGTTGTGAGGCTAAATGGCTGCAAGTTTAGTACGCCGTCTAAATCAAAGTCGTGCTTCTCAATGTTGACCGTGTTGTTGTTGAACCAAACTGCAACTGAGTACGACGCGGCGTAAGAATGATGTCTAAACTAGTCAAGGGAACTTTGATTCAATAGAGACCAGAAATAAAAACTTTGATTGTGACTGCGTAAATACTGTAAATAAAATATATCTGAGTGATCAAAACTGGTCAAGAAAATGCATTATTCAGTTTGGTCTTACATAGACGTCAAGACAGTCCGCAAGGATCCATGCTTTTGCTGCGTTGCGCTCCTGAGAGACCGCGCTTCCGGCTATGCACACCTCCTTCATACTTCCAAGAGCTGGAGCCAAAAAAGGCCCATAATGGGCAGCGAATATCTTAAGATAATATTGTTTTTTTTTAATTATTATTTCGTTAAACATTCAATCGAACATGTTCTCTGAAGTCGTTTCAATTTAAAACAGACACTGTTGCAAGAGCCTTTGTGAGGATTCCTATTTCATTAACTGATTGACACCATCGAAAATTCCAACTTCCTGAGATTTCATAAAACCACTCTTACGATTCATGTTCATTCGAAAAAACGAGTCTCCGGTACCAGTTGATAGCCGCATTCGTTTCAGTGAGCCGGTTTGCAAAACAAAAACTGGTTAGCGAGATAATCAGGCTACAATAACTACATTTCTCAGAAATCTGACCAGTTTTCCAAGAATACTCGCATTCACTTCCGCTGATCTCTTGCTCTACGAACACCCAGTAAAAATTCAATGTACCTATGCCCTGGCGACCATCTGCTAAACATGGAGACCACAGCCTCTGGACTTGTATGTTCTTTTACACACCAACCTTAACTCTGTGTTTTTCGCGCTCTCCGAGCCAAAGCAAATACCATACAGGTTAAGCGTGACAAGAGAGTGATCGAAGTTGACGTCAAAAAAATTCCAGTTCACCCATGAGTGACCAAAAAGAACGGACGTATCGTATCCATTAAATCCACGCGACAAGGCTCAAGCTAAGTCAACATGGCGAAAGCTCAAGCGAGTTCTTCGCTTGGTGGATACGATAACGAATTTGTGAATGAATACGACGAAGACTGGCAATGTGGAATATGTCAGTTACCAATGAGAGAGCCAGTCCTAACGAAGTGTGGCCATAAGTTTTGCACTCAGTGCCTTAATGGATACTTCGCAAGGTTGGTATTCTATAGTGAATATTACTAGGGAATTTAAATGTTAGGATTCTGTTTGGTATAATCCTTTTGCTGAACGGACGAACAGCAGAAGCCACAGCACAGCACAGGAGCTTTTTGACAAGGTGTCCCTTTTGCCGCACAATTTCCGGCAGCTGGTGCTAAATAACAAAGCGAACGAACAGTTTTTCTGGGAAGCAACCATTTGTAACAGAAACGCATTGACTCGGAACTTTTCTCGTTTAGAGTATTAGCCGCGATATAATCGTGTAGCTATGTAAGCGAAACGTTTCGGAAAATGTAACTTTTTCATATTATGATGTTATGAGAGACATTCAAAACATAACGCTTTTCTCTTCCTCGATACATTTAGTGCAGTAAGGTTATTGGCCTTCTGTTCCCACTCAATGAAGTGCCAGACTCTTGAATCTTAAATCTTTCTTTAGGGCTTGATCAGCCGCATAATTTAATTGGTGTTATCGTAAGTTTATGGTTACATGCGAATAAAGTTGCTGGGATTACATTGTTACAGTTTTCTTTTGAATTGTAATGATGATTTGATTTTCTTAGCTCTGAAATGATGCATATCAATTTGAGAGTCACTGGTAGGTATAAAATGAGCTGCGTCACGCTGTGTTACTTCATTTAAACTTAGCTTTAAAAACTCGACGTTGTTTACTGTTTGAACCTATTAAGTCAGAATAAAGGCTTCGTTTTGTGATCCTGTTTAAGAGCGGTTCTCTGAGAAAGTGTAGCAAAGTTGGAAATGAAAAATTTTAACCTCCCTTCATTTTTTGTGTGAAGTTAGGTTGCTGCGGGGATGAACGAAAACAGCCATATAAAGGTCAGCAGATATGTGCTTGCCATGGTAACTGCAATCAATCGTGCTACCCTCAAAGTCATATTTTCAGCAAAAATATTACCCTTAAAAAGCAAAAATAAACTGGTCTGGCTCTCGGGTGAATGTGAACCAATTGAAACAAAATTCCCCAGGGAAAAGCTCCATTCCTCTAGTTTCTAAAACTCGATGTTAAAGTATTTTGACTTTTATAAACGTGCTAAAATTGACCGCTGAACCAGGTTACCTTTCGGTCATTTTGACAATCCGCCAAAACAAGCACAACCTTTTTCGCAATTTCTCCCAAAGTATTCTTAACCCAGGAACCAAATTAGCACCAGATTTTACATGGATACTAAAGATTCTAAATATTATAAAATCTTATTGGGGAAACTGTATTATGGCCATGGCCGTTGAGCACATTTGAGGCAAATTTGGATGAATGCCAAAATTGGCCATTGTCAGGCGCCATTGTTTCGCTCAGAAAAGCTTTGGATAGACCTTTCAAGCTTCAATGGTATTCTTTGCAATCTTGTCTGTAAACTTACTTTGATTTATAAGGTTACCCGAGTTTGGATGAAATAGGAATTGATGCAAAGCCTACCTTGTAATTTTTGCCAATTTATACAGATTCATTGATCGCGTAAGTTTCTCCTTCGCTCGCTCCGTTTCCTTGACCAAATCCAGCACAGCCTCTTGCATTCAGGTTAAACCTAACAGTGTGCTCCATCCTACATCCACTTATCGGAGATTTAAACTACAGATGATGGTGCATTTGTCCGCGGATACTTCATAAAGGACCACTGAGCTGATCAAAACACAGTGTTTATATTTGTGGTTTATGCCGTCGAAGCCAGGGCCGTAGCTAGGATTTTTGTCAAGGGGGGGCACTCTCACGAGTGCCGAAGGCACGAGCCCTTTAGGGGGGTCTGGGGGTATCCTCCCCCAGAAAATTTTTAAATTTGGAGGCTCAGAAACGCTATTTCCAGCACTTGCCATGAGATATGTCTCCGAAAAAATGACCTCGAATAAGTGTGAAAAAGCAGGTGTTTTCAGTGCTTACAACATTATTTCCGAGGTCCTATTAATTTGAAACACCATGTATTTCCCAGCACTAGTACGCTAAACATTTCACAATACTGCATGATGTTTGGCTAACTAACCTATAAAAGATGTCACCAGTTTGATTTTCATTCATAAATATCCTTTGGCGTTTGCATGTAGTTGGTTCGATCACAATGACTAAGTCTGGCTAGATATGATTATCACTTTCTACGGTCCTTCAAGAGCTCACTATATTGTATTTTACAGACCTTTATTGTATTTGACCATTGGATGCGCCAATGGTCAAGCACATTCCAGGCACTCTTTGTGAATTAGACGAGAGTGAACCGTGCAAATGGTACACGCGAATCTCATTAGGGAGTTTTGCTTCGTTTTGCTTACCAGTTACAACACCGTGGACCAACCGATTTCCCGGCTATGAAAATGGCAAACAACTGCAAGTCGCTACAGTTAAAATAACTGAGTCTAAAGAAAACAAATCCTTTGAATAATTAAAATATTAATACAAAGACGTGATTTCTCTGGTTCAACTGGTCCAGGGGGGGCAGCTGCCTCCCTTGTCCCCCCACCCCCCGCTAGCTACGACCCTGGAAGCACTGAAAATCGTCAACAAAATCCATCCAGGAAGCTAAATTGTCGAATTACGAACACTATTCTCAGCAACTGCGTGCCTGTAACGATCCAATATATGTATCTGGCTATAATCGAGCAGGACATTGCGTTTGAGAAGCCATGAAGTTGTTGTTGACATCGACAAAACGTGTAGACCGGAAATGAGAGTGCAAGACTGCTGACCGGATGTACGATTTACTTTTAGTTCATGCAAATAAAATGTTAATTTTTAGCATTTTAATAAATTTTATGGCGGTTTTTACATTGGTCGTAAAAATAAAAGAATAGAATAAAGCATAAGGAAATGTCTTAGACTATAAATGACATCTAAAAGAAAGAGCACAACTGGGCTACACGAGCAATGCTACTTTTTCCACGGTGTTGAGCGTTCTACGCAGTCCCCATCATGGGCAGGTTTGATGCATTACAACTGATCATAGCAAGTTTTACGTCTATTATAGTCCGACTACTCCAACCAAGGCCACCCAGGAAATTTTCTTACAAATTAGCCAAAAGCGTTAGAGTATCATAACAATAGAAACGCGGCAAGTTTTAAACTTTCAGTTTCACATTTCAAGCGGCTGAACCATTCTGCCATGGAGCAAAACATGCGACTTTATTTGAATCGGAGAGGAAAACTTTACGATAATGGCCGCTATTATCCACGACTTTTACGAGAACAAGTTCTTGACATGATCCATAGCGGAATATCTCAGCGAACAACTGCAACGGAGCTAAAAACAAGCCGGTGTTTTGTCCAAAACGTCTTAGCTGACTATGACCGTACAGGATGTTCGTTGCCGCACATGAAAGTCCAGCCAGAGAGAAGAGTTATAACTCCAGACGTTATGGCCTCCATAGAAATAGAAAAAATGATGAAGCCGAGTATTTATTCAGCAGAGTTACAAGATCGTCTACTACTTGATGGGATCGCCCATCCCTGGAATTTACCATCAAAATCCACGATATCGAAATGTGTTAGGAACGATCTCTTTATGACTAAAAAGAGAATACAACAAATACCGGCCGAATCCCAGAGAAATGACAACATTGAACTGAGAAAGGATTTTCTCGAGCAAATGGTGGACTTAGATGTGCGTACCGTTCATTGTTTTGAGAGAGCAGTGTCTTGAAAACAACTGCCAATCGACACGGAAGCGCTCCCAGAGGCCAGCCTGCCTTCGAAATACAGCGATACGCATCTAACTGTACTTACATCATTAATCTTCTCCATTCCCCCTTCGGAGTAGACTTTGTTAATGTAATCGAAGGTCCCTCGAACGCGAATTTGCTCCTGCTTTTTTTCGAAGAGGCAGTGAATCTCACGAGAGCAGATGGCACAGCAGTCCTGGAGAGAGGTGATACTGTGATCTTAGACAACTGCAGTTTCCATCATGGCCACTTTGTGGAACCTATTCTGAGAGAGATGCTAGGAGAGTGTGGTGTGAACCTACTTTTCCAACCGGCGTATTCACCGGAATTTAACAGCTGCGAATTTTGCTTTCATGATATCAAAAAGTTTCTACGCCGAAATCAGCGCTTAGCGGAGGAGCATACAGAATAGGCAATCTACGAGGCGTGTGCAAACATCACACAAGCAAAATCTGTTGCCTGTTTGCTGCACTGTGGATACCTGCTGTAGGTCACGAACGATGAACTTTAGCTTTAATTGTCCGGCTCACTTGTACAGGAAACAATTGTTACCACAGTGCCGCTGCAGTAACAAGCACTACTATGCAGCGCTTTTTTTTTGACTCTGTCTCACGTACTTCCGCCGAAAAGTATGGTAAATAAAGAGACCTCTGGTAGAAATAAATAAAGTGCCGATGTATTTGAAGTCTTTTAGTCAACGTACCTGGTTGTGCGTATTTCATTTTTCTGTTCAATATAATTCGACATCATAGCAAAAATATTTTCTATCAGATTGAAAGCTTTACACTGTGAACTCAGACAGCAAATGCTTCTGATCAGTGTCACTCCGTAGTGTTGAAATTTTGCGATTTCGCACAACGCGAAGTTTGAACTTTCAATTTGCTATAAGAGCTTGGATCCTTCTTCTGGGGAAATCCATGCCAACCATCAACAGGCCTGCAGTTTTTCCAGTTTTGGGGGCAAAAATTTTAAACACGAAAGGGCTTCTCATATTTTTCAAGTACATTGTATTAAAAAAACAAGTAAAAATCAACGCTGATAACAATAGGGTGACAGGCCTACACAACTCCTATCCACGTGTAATAACCAGTTCACAGTTCGGCTCGAACGAGTATGTCTTTTAGGGATCTGCCCCTTTTGTATGCGACCATAGGGGGATCTTTAAATATCTTGTTAAGCAAAGGTTGTTGCTGAATTAAATGCCATTTTTGCATAAGTATTTACTTTAAATTAGGCACTGATGGACGATATTGTGTGACGAAAGGCAAGATTCGCAAGTTCTGTTTACGCCTTTGTTGAACGGCAAGTTTTCTGTCCTCAAATCTAATCTCCGCGAGGGTTGTTGAAATCAAAGTTTCGGGGAACCCTCTTTCCTTGAGACGTGTTTTAAAGTTTGAAACTGCAGTTTTGAACGTAGTTTCTGAGGAGTTTGTCCGGAGAAGCCTAAGTGCTTCGCCTTTAATGAAGCCCTTTTTGACCCCTGGTGGGTGGCAACTCGAGAAATGTGTGTACTGAAATGTTTCAGTTGCTTTGAAATGCGTTTTTATATCTAGTATAGACTCGTTAGCGAATATTTCGCCTTTGTAAATGTTTGTGTCGAGGAACGTAGTATCTGTGTCAGATATTTCAGCCGTAAACGTGATGGTGGGATGGTGGCTATTTGCTTGTTCAATGAATTGCGTGACTTGGTCTTTGTTTATATTCCAGATCGAGAATATATCATCAATAAACCTTTTCCAGACGAGTGGTTTTAGAACGCTGCGGCGTAGGATTTGTGATTCTACCGTCCCCATAAAAATGTTGGCAAAAACGACTGCCATCTTAGTACCCATGGCTGTTCCATGTGTTTGGAGGTAGGTTTTTAAAGATCCCCCTATGGTCGCATACAAAAGGGGCAGATCCCTAAAAGACATACTCGTTCGAGCCAAACTGTGAACTGGTTATTACACGTGGATAGGAGTTGTGTAGGCCTGTCACCCTATTGTTATCACGACGTCATCCAAATACTCCATTGAGATTGAATTTTACGGTAACACTAAACTTAAAGGGAAGGGTTCACGGTTTAGCGCATGCTCACGAATCTAACTGCTCTTTTTTCGCCTGTGCACGCTGTAGCGAATACGCAAGCAATATTATTTCATAACATTGTTAAGGAGCCAATCAGAAGCGAGTAGATTGCTCGGGTGTGAAATTTTCTTGGCAAAAAAGCACGCCCTTGGCAGCCATTTGACCAAAGCGCGTGCAAATAGCGGTAAATTCATCAACCATGGAATAAAACCTTCGGGTCAACAATAAATTCAACTTTGGCAGTGTTGGTGTTGGTGTAATCCACTAATATTTCCTGCTTATTGTGGTATGTGATCACTGAGATACATGTGAGTGGGATTATTAACCGATAGAATTACTAATAAATCGCAAAAAAAGTAATTTGATTAATGCACATGCGCCGAGCCGTGAACCTGTCCCTTTAATCCACTGTAGTGATTTATGTCTCGGCTATACATTCATAACTAAACTGAGTTTTAACAATATTTGAGAAATACTTCTAAAATAAAGAAAATGGCAACTTCAGTTTAATAAACTGTTCACTCTCGCTGTGCCTAGAACTACTACTTACCGCCTTCATTCTTTTTCTTACCACGCTGCTAAACAATGGAACTAACTGCCGGACTCTGTAAGGACTAGCAATTTTGCCGAATTTAAGAAAATTTTAGCTAACCGTGACATGCAGGCCTCAATATGTATATTATACAAATAGAATGTAAACTTGGTTAATTTTGTAAATGACTCTTTTCATATATTTGATATTCAGTGTATTTTTATAGTGTATTTTGTTGTTCTTTTTTCGGAAGTATTAGCTTTCTAGTTACTCCCAAATATGTCAGGTTATGTTGTGTAATGTTAACGTAAAATTCGTTATAATCTGTTGTAGTGCATCATACCTGTCCATAATCGGGACTTTCGTAGTACGCTCCACCCTGTGCGAAAAGTAATATTCCTTGTGCGGCCTTGTGGTGCGTTTTTTTCTAGATATCATTTGTAGTCTAATACATTTCGTTTATTCTTTGTTCTATTTACCACCAATGTAAAAACCGCCATAGAATTTATTAAAGTGCTGAAAGTCAACATTTCATATCCATGAAATAAAAATAAATCATCATCCGGCACGGTGGGCATATAGGCGCCTAAAAGTGCATCCTTGGAACTACTTTTGCATTTTTTACTCATTTGAGCTCAAACTTGGCAGGATGGTAGAACTTTGTTTTCCAAAAAATCGTATGTTTTTTTGTTTTTCGATTTAAAAGTGTTTTGGCGGGAAAATGACGTCACAAGATTGACAGCAAAATTTAAATTTCAAGTTATGGCAAAAAAAATATTTCTGAAAGAGTGTGACGTGCTAGAAACAAATGTGAAAAAATTTTTTGGAAAAGTTCAATTGGTTAAAGAGTTATTAAGCTTTGATGTTTGAATTTCCCGCCATTTTGTTACTATTTTTAGAAACAAAAGTACATTTCAAGATGCTATATCTCCTAAAGCAAGGGACGTTTCGTATGTTCGTATGTTACCTTTTTTAGTTTGCATGTTTTTCCTTTCATATGCAAATTTTTCTACTATTCGTTATCTTTTGTTTCTATAATTAGTTACTTATTATACACTTATAAATCAAATTAAGTTTTCAGACAAGATTACAAAGAATACCTTGAAGCTTGAGAGGCCTATCCAAAGCATTTCTGGGCGAAACAGTGGAGCCTGAACATGGCCAATTTTGACATTCATTTAGATTTTCCTCAAATGTGCTCAACGGCCATGGCCATAATACAGTTTTCCCCAAAAATATTTTATGATATTTAAAATTTTTAGTATCCATGTTAAATCTGGTGCTAATTTGGTTCCTGGGAAGAGAACACTTTGCGAGAAATTGTGAAAAAGGTTAGCTTGTTTTGGCGGATTGTCAAAATGGCCGAATGGTAACCTGGTTCAGCGATCAATTTTAGCATGTTTATAAAAGCCAAAATACTTTAACATCAAGTTTTAAAAACTAGAGGAATGGAGCTTCTCCCTGGGGAATGTTTGTTTTAATTGGTTGGCATTCACCCGAGAACCAGACCAGTTTATTATTTTTGCTTTTTAAGGGTAAAAGTTTTGCTAAAAATATGACTTTGACTTTGAGGGTACCATGGCAACGACACATCTACTGACCTTTATATGGCTGTTTTTGTTCATCCCCCCCCCCCAGGCAACCTAACTTCACACAGAAATTGATGGGGGGTTAAGATTTTTCATTTCCAACTTTGCTACACTTTCTCAGAGAACTGCTCTTAAGACCGTCACGGAATAACGTTGAAGTTGAATTTATTCCATCAGCAACTTGTTTTAAGTGACTTTACCTTGCGCTGTTCCATGGGACTACCCTAACAGCGATTTCCAGACAAGATGATCCGTTTAAGAATACAAAATATCAACAATTGCAAGAAATGCAACTTGTTACTGTCGAGACAACAGATTGCCTCTCTCAACAAAAGAAGTCCTCTCAGTCAAATTCTTCGATTTAGCAAGAAGACGCGCGCCTTTTTGCTTTGAGCTCAGTTACGACGAAATTGAGTGAAATAATAAACCTGAAATAAGTGGCTATACTGTGGTGTATATACTATAAATAATAATAATAATAATAATAACAATAATAACAATTTATTATTTAGTAAAGAGCACTCTTCAAAAAAACAGCCCAAATGCGCTTCACAATATTTAGTTATAATAAATAAATAAATTAATTAATTAGTTAATTAATTAATGTTAATATATGAAATGATCATATATTTGAACTGCGGATTATCTATAGAAATATATGTAGACCATCGCAGTGACGACATTTGAACTTAAGCAGTTGAAAGAAGAAACCTGCAAAAAATTCAGGCTTGAAGGGGAATCGAACCCATGACCTCTGCGATATACCGGTGCAGCACTCTAACCAACTGAGCAGTGACGATGCGATGGTGGGTAAAAAGTGGGTATCGCCTGATACCTGCCGTCCGATTTTGTACCACGTGATGTATTTCGTCTAATGAGCGCGCGCGAAAATTTGTTAATCAGTGGTTATAAGCACCAATATTCACCTCCACTACGGTAAATAATTATTATATGTTTTCATTTTTGAAATTGCCTTAACACAGGCTGTGGGGGGGGGGGGGGGGGGCGTAGTGGTTGGCGCGTTGGACTTCAGATCTGTAGGTCGGTGGTTGGACGCCCAGTCCCTGTCATCGTGTTGTGACCTTAGACAAGAAACTTTACCCCACATTATTTCTATCCACCCAGGTGTATAAATGGGTACCGGGCGACATACTGCTGGGGGTAACCCTGCGATGGACCAGCATCCCTTCCAGGGGGAGTAGCAATACTCTCAGTAGAGTCATGCTACAGAAACCGGCATAAGCTCCGGCTCGTGTGGGCCACCTTGCCTCAAGTGCGACTTTGCCCTTATCTTTAATTTTAATTTTAACACAGGCTGAAGAGAGATGGACAACCACTCATGTGTCCTGTGGACCGAAACAACCTGCTACGAGACAAAGTAAGCCATTTTGAAAACGAATTTTGCTCAGCTAATCATTTTCCTAAAACGGAAACTTGATCTGTGATTGAGTAAAGAGCGCAGAAATTCCATACTGATGACGTGCCTCTACCCAGATCTTGGTAGTGCTTCTGATTGGTTGAAAGAAAAAAATGATGCTTCTGATTGGTTGGAATTTTCTTTCAACCAATCAGAAGCACTACCAAGATCTGGGTAGAGGCACGTCATCAGTATGGAATTTCAGCGCTCGTTACTCAGACGTCGTTTTGCGAGGGCTCAAGTGGCGACCTCGTAAACCGTCGGCTGTTTTCTCAGGCTATATGATTGCTTGTGCGCCGCGAAAATTGTTCTAGGTAGTTTTCCTGTGGATCAGTATATTTATTTAATGGCCAATATTTCGGCTAACAAAATTAGCCTTCCTCAGGGCCAGAGCTATACTGAAAGAAAATACTATTAATAACGGCTCCAAAAATTAGAATTTTAAAAATATGTTAATGATTAAACATTAAATAATTTAGAAAAACATAACAAAATATCACAAAAATAATAATAACAAATAATAATAATAATAATAATAATAATAATAATAAATACTAGATAACATGGTATAATATATATAGGGTACACTCCAGTCTAAACATTGTCCGTATTATATACATTATACCCTATATATATGGAATACTTCATGGAAAGTGTGTGCGTGCGGTATTTACGCACGAGTTGGTCAATTTTCGGAAATAGAACGAGTGAGCGCAGCGAACAAGTGAGATTTCTGATACAAGCCAACGAGTGCGTAAATACTGTACGCATACACTTTCCATGGTGTATTATGTTTATTATATACATACTTCGATTTAAATTCTTGTTTAATGACAAATTGTGTTGCACAGATTCAGGTCAAAAGCTCATAAAAGATATAAGCTTAAGTTATGTAAATGTTTTGACTGTAGACATTTTCTAGTCAATTCAAAGTGTTTATCGTTGACAATACTCACCACGGGCTAGTTATTTTTCTTCAAATACCTCTCAATACTTTAAACAAGACATCTTAAACTTTAGGGCTGACAATCCTCTCCGTCTTTACGTTTAACAGAGCGAATAAACTTGCAAGATACTTGTTTGATTCTGCTGGCTGTATAGTGTGCACTTCTCGCTGGTCGTTCTTTTCGTTTCTTAAAAATTGTTCTAGCAGTTTCACATCTCGCTTTGTCTTCTCTTTTGTGTTTTTGCTTTCGAGATCTAGACTTTCTACATAATTCTCAACCGAAGTATCGTGGGCAACAAATCTTTTCTCGCTCATGTTTTTAAGCTTAAAAGAAAGTTAACTTCAACACTTGCGAGAGGTTTGAAAAGCGAAAGCCTGAATAAGAATCACCTCATTACGGCTTACACGTTAAAATAGGCGGCACCTGATTGGACGAATCGCTTTCTTCACACGCGAAAAAAGTGATACGCGACATTTGATTGGCTTTCAGCTACTTAGACCAGCTTGTGAACAAAAATTTATTTCGCGCCTTTTCAGGGAGTAAATCTAAGTATGTATACAATAAATATGTATACCATGTTATCTAGTATTTTTATTATTATTATTATTATTATTATTACAAGTGAGACCGGAAAACAATATTATAATTATTAGTTAATCATTAGTAATACACCTCTCATCAAATTAGAACCAGTGTTTCATAAATTTTAAATAAGCCTCTGTTGTAGGTAATATACATTTAAACTTAAATATCTAAGCAATTTAAATGCTTTATTCAATAAGTGATTTGAAACCGGGATACTATAGTGCAATACGTTTTCTACACTGTAAGACGCTCTTATACTCACATTTTTCTCCTTATATGGTAAAATGACGCTATAGTTGAATGATGATGATGATGATGATGTACCTTATTTACTTGTATTAATTCCCAGGGATGTTAAATTAATAGTAGGAAGTAGTGAACCCTAAAACATCCCAGGGCATTGCTTTCTTTCTTACTCAGAAGGAGTACCTTACTGGAGTTAATTAATATGAAATTTAATTTAAATTACTGCAAAAGCTCTAATAGTCCTGCTCTCTAATACGCCTTCTTACCTACTACTTGCTAATTACAAATAAATTATTTGCTTACAATTATGTCATGACATTGGGGCTTGAAAATTATTTTATGTCTCGACTGATGCCGGGTATTATTTGAGTAGCCCCGCAGCTCTTAACAACCTCTAATTTCATTGGACCTTGGTATCACGCAGCTCTATTGTTTTCGGGGCTAGGGTCCATTGTTTTGTTGTTTGGTATATTGTTTTCTCAGCAAATCAGAGAAGACCTTGTAAGAACTGCGACATCGCCCTATTATTTTACTGCCAGACGAAGATGCGAAGAAGTGCAGCATTACGCATGTAATTATTAACATGTAATTCAGGTGAATAAATTCATTCAACTATTTTAAGTACCAATCAGTCAATCAATCAACCACTCAACCAACTGGCTGATAAATCAGTCAATCAGCCAATTAAAAAATAAATCATTCAATCAATCAATCAATGAATCAGTCAATCAACAAATCAATAAATCAATCAATCTGTCACTTCAGTGTTGCCAATGCGAATAACAAATGGTCCAGTAATGACAAGTGACTTTATTTGATGCACAGATTATGACTCACTCTCTTACTACCCCAGACCGTGATGGCAGTAGATCTCGAGACTTTAGTTCTTTTTGGTTTGACAATTTGCCACCAATAAGCATTGTTACTGATTGCCAGAATCTGGTACCAAAGAAAAACAAAAGGAATAGCCTCTTCCTAAATCATTTCAGAATAGTCTGAAACCTAACAGGCAATGAACTGACAAAAAGGGATCAGACTGTGGTGAATCAGTCAATCAATATAGTTTTCCCCATAAAGAGAATTCAATCAAATAGGTCTGACTCTTCATTCCTGGGATAGTAGTTGGGGGGGGATACTCCCCCCAAAAAAGATATGGGGCAGGGTGTGCTCATCAGATATTTTGAAGTAGAGCCCTAAAAGGTGTACTCCAGGATTCATTCCATTTTCATACATCGTCCACTTAGTAGTACTGAGGGGACAGTCAAACTAATCAATGACATCAAAATGTTAAGCAGAAAAAGACAAAAAAATATATAACCTTATTTCAAAACTGCTCTTCAAATTTTTTATTTGAATTGATAAAGTGTGTCTGGGAATATAACTAAAAGTATAAATTTCTTAACCAAACCCTTATAATAAACTGCCATATTTTCCTGACATCAGGTTGATGGAATAAAAACCTGTAAGAAAAACAAAGTAGATTTTAATTATCGCAATTACCAATAGTAGGACAGTCAGTGTGCATGCGCCAGAGAAAAATGAGAGACTGCTCGTAGTCTATGAGAATGGTACCAACTTGGGCCGGTACGACTTCAGATCGACTCCAAATGCTTACCTCTGTTTACACGAAATGTACGAAACATGAAGCTAGTATATCATCTTAAGCTGTGTTTACACGAGTGACTTCATCCTGAGATGACTTTCATATCGGTGTCTGGTTATTTACCTGTAAGTTTTTACATGGTTTGGAGCTGAAATGGTGTTTACCCCGGGACGATTTCATCCTGGTGCTGAAGACCGGGATGAAATCGTCCTGGGGTGAACACATTTCAGCTCCAAATCATGTAAACATTTACAGGTAAATGACCAGACACCGCAATGAAAGTCACTCCGGGATGGGATGAAAGTGACATCCGGGGATAAAGTCACTCATGTAAACAGGGCCTTAGGCTGGTTTAACTCATCACTGCTGCTGAACCAATATGAATGACTCAGAACGGTTTGAAATCAGACTGGGGAGCCACTTAAGCACGAACAGGGTCCCAATTGGTCTGAGATATTTGTTTTGGGTATGCACGTTTAACAAGTGGCGTTAGAGCATTCCAAGCTGTTGGATAATAGATAAACTGGATTTTTAAGGATGGGATGGTTGCGGACCATATTAACACAAACAGAGTTTAGATTGGTCTCAGGTAAACACTTCATGCAAGTCTGACTTTCAGACTGGTCTCATGTAAACAAAATCATACCAGTATGAGTTTGCACCGGTCTCATGAAATCAGGGCGTTACTGCCCCTGGGTCTCTGAGGATGTTGTGAAACATTCTTAAGAGCTGTTCGACTTTAGGCTAAGGGGGTGTTTACATAATACCAGCATGATTTTCATTCTGGTACAAGTTCCTCCCGATTTCCTCTTGTTTCTCTGTATTTGTTTCATGATTACAGCACAAAATCTCATAACTGTACAAGTCATACCTGTGTGAGCTTGCCCCAGTAGTGGTACTGGGTCACAATAATCACCGTGGTACGGAAACCCATACATGGTATAACTGTTTGATTCATTCTGCATTAAGTTTTAACCCTTTAACCACCAAGAATAAATCTTACATCACTGTGAAAAATGGATTTTGTAACTTAAGTGGGTATAAGGTTTTCATCACCTACCCCAATGGAAGTCTGGAAGTCTGCCAAATTTTCTTTTTCCGAAAAGGCTGTTTTAGCCACCCAGTCTTCTATGTGTTTACATGACAATATAAAACAGATCATGTTCAAATTCCACACTAAAGAAATTTGTGCTTGTTCTCACGCACTTAAAGGCAGATGGTTTAAATCTCTGGTATATTTGAATGATTTTAAACTGTTTAACTGTGCTTAATTATGTTTGACTGGGTTCAGAAATTGGAATCAAACACTGCTGTATGCATATTATTGGTTTAATTGTGTTCAACTACCGAACCCAAATTAAACCGATCATTGCATTTGACCTAGTTCATTTTACTGAACAGTAAGATAGTACGTAAGCTGGGATAATTATGTGATTGATATCTTCCATGTGCATACCTTCACTGTAAGAAAAGCTGCATCACTGATCACTGCTGACATATACCATGCCTAGTATAGATAAAAAAAGGATCAGTGAAAACAACAACTTCAGGGCTAAAAACTGACAGTCTCCTGGTTGCCAGTAGCAATTTAAAACTGACCAGGGCCACTAAAAGTTGAGGTTTGTTTTTACTTAGAGTTCTACAATATGTGGTACTTTTTCCACATGATTATTGTCGAAATCCCTGGATAAAAGACTTACTTCTCACCCAGGTTGGGAGGGGTCTATTCAAGTAAATATGGTTTTAAATTTTTTGATTTAGACTAGAGGATTTTGAAAGCCACTTTATCTAAATGGCCTGGTCCACTATACTAAGCGAGCAAGTGAAAAGACCCTGGGGACGAGGTTGGAATTCAAGGATACTGGCCCGAGTTGCAATTCAATGATTCAAGCACTGAAGTTAATTTTTTACCCTGCAAATTATGGAATAACTTAATCAGTAAAAGTAGAGAACGAGATGTACAAAACAATTACATTCACCTGCTTTGAACTCGATTATCTTAAGCATATTTTCCCAAAAGTGATCAACACATAACTTTTAATAAAAGTCTTACATGTACCTAATTCGAAATTTAAATTTGTTGTTTGTCATCAAATCATGCCAACTATAGCTTTGAACCTTACTTGATCTAAGAAACATTCGTGAGTCATTAGATGTGTATAAATAATTTGCAAGCAGTGAAGAAAAGCCCAGCTAATAAACAAATGGAGATGGAGATAAAATAAAGTATGTTATGTGTTATGTTATGTTGTTATGAGATGTTTACAACACGTAAGCTTAAATGATGCTACACATTTAAGCTTATCTGCCAGTATCAACATTAGGAGAATAGCCTGACCTTCTTGCTTTAAGCAATAGCTGTTTGAAACATTAATTTTAACAGCAACGCTGTAATTAAAGTTACTGAAAACATAAAGGATGCGATGCTAAACTTTTACTGGGCCAACAAAGAACATACATGTACGATTCACAGACGAGTGTACAAAAACTACATCACTTCATATAACGTTTATTTAAAGACTTACGAAACTTAATAAACTTTAGCTACCAACCTACGTGTCTATCTTTCGGCTTTTTGCTACCGGAACGAAAATGGCAGATTATTTAAGCACTGGACTAACGATAAATATGAAACATTAAACAAAAATGATCGATCGGTAAAGCCCTGCTAATATATTAAGCTGTTTACCGAAGACAATAAAAAGCTATAATTACACGTACCTGACATGAGCAATGCAGCGAGAAATGAAGTGCTGTCCTCTTTCGGAGAAACCATTAACAATTCTTTAGCAGAAATGGACCAACAGAAAGCTAGCAAAACACCTTTTCACCCCATTTTTCAGCTTTTGTCGCTAGCTATGCCGCCGCGCCTAAAAAGTGCACCAGTCTTCCTGAGCAATCCGTGACATTGGTGCCCAGTACTCCGCGTGCCTGCAAATTCACATCCCTGAGCTCTATGAAAACGAATTTTTTTAAAAAAACTGTTAACATAGTTAGAAAGAGCATAGTTTGAAACCAAATATGCTGATTCGTTTTTACATTTATATTAAAACCTCACAAAACAGGGGATTATCAAAAGTTTAAGGTTCATTTTTCATTGTGCTTTTTTCAAAAGGAAAAATAATAATGGACGTTTTTGAATAACTTGCAATTTTTTCTGCGATATTACTGTGAGAAATTACGAATTTATTGAGCTTAAAGCAGTTTTAAAGTGATTTGAATTTTCTGTGCGCTCTGGTCACGTGACCAATGACGTCACAACAGTGAGCATATCATGGTCGTTACTTTCATGCGAAGTACTATTAACCAGCCAAGCTTTGTTTCTCTCCGCCTTAAACTACCATAGTTACTGACTCCTTACCAGTCCCCTGGGAAATGCTCCTGTACAGAGCCACCTTAACTTTCAAATGCCAGATGTCAAGTGGCAATTTCCATATTGCCCATTCCAATGTCTATCAGGGCACGTTATCTGCTTTTGAATTGATGGAGGCCTGTTCTTGCAGTGAGCTAAAACATATTTTTGCCATAGTCACGTGAATAATGACGTCATCACCCTAACGTTAATATGAGGGATAACTTTCACGAAGTTGTAAATAACACATGGTACAGCATTCTCTTCGACCCCAAATTAACTAAGTTATTTTGCATTGAAATTTTTCTGGTGCAAAGCATTCTGGGAAGGTTCTTATTATAATTATAATATTGTTTTTAATTATTATTATTATTATTATTTGTTGTTAATATTATCTTTTGTTTTGTTTTTTCTAAGTTAGTTAATCATTTACCATTTGTGTATTTTTAAAATTCAAATTTTTGGAGCCGTTATAGTATTTTCCTTCAGTATAGCTCTGGCCCTGAGGAAGGCTAATTTTGTTAGCCAAAATATTGGCCATTAAATAAATCAGCCCTTTGCCGTAGTGCCAGCCTTACATTCAGTTTTGTTCTATTACACTTCGAGTGACGTCTGGCTCCGGCATCTCTAGAGATCCGCCAATAACGAACCAGTGCGGTTTATTTACGCGTCGTGTGGACCTCTGAGTCCAAAGGTTATATCAGTACATATGTTTTCCCATTTTCATTGGTTTAACGAAATTTTTATTCAAACGCTGCAACGTCACCGTTTTTTATTGGTAGTTTTAATGATTGCGCGTAGCTTTCCTTATGAGTGAAAAGTTAAGGTAGTTAAGTCATTAAGTTTTGTCCTTCCGCTACTGATCCTAAAAACCTTTCTTAGTTTTCAAGTCTGCGCAGGTATTTCCAGGATAGAGAATATAAAGCATGATTTTTCCCTTTTGATCAACTATGAGCTAAGACCTTTTCAAACAGAGTTGTCAATTTGTAGAGGAACAGTTTTGTCAATCTTGGGATCGACAAATGAGGGGGGTGGGGAAGGGGGGTTTAAACCTCCCGCTTCCCGTACCCTTTAATCCCGGTTCCTGCCCTTTATTTATTGGAATCCGCCTTCTTGCTCTTTTTCGATTGCGAAATATTATGCACTGTTGCCTTTTTTCCCTAGTTCTCCTGCTTCCCGGCTTCTTGGGAATCCCGCTTCCCGCCCCTCTGTCTCCTGCCTCCCGTACACCTCCCGTCCCCTTTTCTCCAGGGTTCCCGCCCCCATAATCCCCTCCACAAATGAAGAAAAAGGTACTTGTTTTGGTTTAATTATTATTCTTTTCCTGTAGGATATTTTCCCTGACAAAGCGGCAGAGAGAAAAATTCTCTCCTTCGTTATCAAATGTCCAATTGAAGGCTGCCAGTGGACTGGCGAACTAAGATCAAAAGATGTAGGTGTTTTAAAATGCTAGGTTATCTAGGAATTCTTGTTTTAGTTCTCTTTTTGGAATAATAATAAAGGATTGTCGGTTCTTCCTAACTGCCAAGGCCTTGTAGAAAGGACTGGGACTAAGAAGCATCAGGGAAATCTAGAAATTGAAATATTTCTCGGAAAAGATGGCTCGCCCTTTAATCCATTGATATATTAAGTGATAACACCGCGATAAATCCAATTTTAAAAAAATTGTAACGTTTATTTGAGGCCGCCTATGGGCATCCAAAAACGGGCCATATTGATGGTTGGTCATTTGAATTAGGTTGACAAAAATGGAAAAAACCGGGCCTCTAGAGGTGTTCTTGGAATACATACCTTTTGCTCGCGTTTATCTTGTGGTTCCAATTCTAAGGAGCCGTATTGAGGGTTCAGTTAAGATAAAAAGTAGTTAGTCGGACCTTGCTGATGAAAGGAAAAGAAGTTATTGAGTCGTGATTTATAATAATAATAGTTTATTAACTTATCTTGCGCAATTTTCATGGCGAAATGATCAATTACGCATTACATCAATTTATATAGCTAAAATTGTCCGAGCCAAGATGAACTGGCCTTTAAGGTACCGACCAGGCACCGAAAGTCCTCACGGCCATTCTTTAGGAAAATGGACTTCCTTCAGGAAATTTTCCGACCACGCACAATATCTACCGGCTCTTGTCCAAAACCGCCATTCTCTGTGCGGTCTGTAATGCAGTGGAGCTCGCTGAGGCCCGTTTGACAAGAGCAACGAACACAAAGGGTTTTGGCGTCTACGTCACTGTTGCATAAAGACTGGATAAAGCAACGTTGAACTCCAAACAAGCAATCAAACTATACCAGAGAAAGACAACAGAATGAAGTGTCAATTCGTCCGCCATTTTGGGTGAATGATCGAAGGAGTCTGTGACAGAGATCACATGGCAGTTGTGATTTCAGCGTTTTGAAAAAACTCCGTTTTCTCCATTCACTAAACAACACTGAAACACCTAACCACGGTTTTCAAATTTATCTACTCTGGAGAGTGTTTTCAAAAAAGATCCGTTTTCAGTAGCCGAACCCCAAGGCCAAACCTGGGAGGAAGGCCAAACGCGGGAGAAAAAAGATGCGTTTTCAAATTTTCCTGGATTAGTGTCGACTAAGCCTTATCGATAAGGCGGGGGTGACACTCTTATGTAACCTTTTCTCAATAATTGTCCGGCCTTACCAGCTTCTCAAAATTTAAAATAATGGTTATTGCCCAGAGTCTTATAACATCTAATGACGATTCACAATTCACTGATTGTAATGATAACTTCCGCTCCGGTTGTCGAAACGTCAGTTAATGTCATCTCAAACAGTCCCTCTCAGGACGACACTCAGACCCGGACGATCATGCTTCACCGTCTTTTAATTTTTTTTTTACGAAATTAGTTGTATAAAAACCGTGGTGGTGTGCCAGTGGTGGAAAGAAATACTTTTAAAATTTGTTATCAAATGCAATGACATTATATAGGGTAAATTGGCCACCGTAAAGAGATTCAAAAGGCGAAGTATTGAAGGATAGCCCTTTGTCAAAACGATTCGCTCTGTGGAAGGCCGGGACTAACGCTCAAATTGTCAGCTTTTGAATCTCTTCAATTTACGGTGGCCACCTTACCCTATTTCATCTTAGTTGGAATCAAATAAAATTTGACCTACTGTTTGTAGTCTATTCTACTTACGATTGGAGCTTTCATGATGTATGTCGCGCCTTTTTTCCTCTAAAGTACGTAATTGAACGTTTGGTTTTATGTTCTGAATTTTCTGAATGTTCGTGGACACACAGAAACTTTTACAATGCTTGTTTAAAAGCTCTGATTGAAACATTTTTTCCTTTTTTATTGCTTTGACAGAGCCATTTAGCTTCTTGCCCTTCGAAAATTGTTCCCTGTACAAACAAAAACTGCGAGGTGAAATTGCCAAGGAAAACTTTGCAAGAACACGTAGCGAACACTTGTGAATGGAGGATTCTTCAATGCAATCACTGTAACGTGACATATCCAGCGGGTGAATGGGGGGTAAGGTTTTCGGTCTGTTGTTATGCCTGGAGCTATTTAAAGTTATGGCAAATCATGATACACATTGCTGATATAATCAGTTCAGTCGAACGGGCTTGGTTCTGATGATTGACGCGTAACACTTCAAATTGTTTCCAGCTGTTTAAGGTTCATGTATGAATTGTGTTTGTTGTTGTTATCCGAGCTTGCTTCAAGCTTTTTTTATACTTCGCATATCATGGCAAAAAAAAACTTTTATTACTTTTGTTATATTTGTGATGATCAGTTTGGAATGTAAGAAGAAAAATCAAATAATAAATATTTGTCTTGTGATGAATAAATTCTCCTCTTTTAAGGGGGAGCATGGAACAGGTTTTCTTCACATTTACGTCCAATTTTCGATGCCAAAAAATTCCCTTGATATGAAGAAAACGTAAAACAAGCCCGCGTGAACAAAACAGCAAAGTAAGAAAGATATGTTTTTAATCCAGTGTCAGCCTTTTTTCGTTATTATGTCTTTTACGTATCACACAATCCAAAAAAGTCATCGTAGTTTTGTAATACATGACGCCATTAATATTTTAGAATTTTTTTCACTATCTTAGAATGTTAACATAAAAAAGGAAAAGAAGGGCTAAAATATTACTTTTAAGGAAATTGAGAAAAAATGAAATTTAAAATTAAAATTTTAAGTTAAAAATCAATAGATGGACACTAGGACATTCCGCTATCAACTCGAAGTGCTCTCGCATGGGGGAAGTTTGTGTGAAAGTGTGGCAAATTTTTTATCCCTCTTTTGTTTTCTATCTAAAATCAAATCCTGTTTCATGAAAACATTCCCATGTATTGCCCCTTAAAAGAGAGTGTAATTTCACCTCACCCATCACAGCTTCCTTCTTTCTTTACTTTAGTCAAGTCGATATTGAAAGTAGGATTAAAGAATGGCAATGTCATGATTTTATTTTAAGGCTCACCTAATGGAATGTAAGAGATTCCCATTGAACTGCCCACTGAACTGTGGAGCCAGAGCCATCGTCAGAGAGGAAGTAGGTGATGCTTATCTGAAAACTACAGATATCCCTCTATTGTACCATCCTTGATGTCGAGGGTATGATAACATAACCTGTGACACCCTGAGCTTCTGATGAACGCCTTTTGTGACATACTCTCCTATATTTCATTCTGCTTTTACCAAAGTGTTTTCATCAGTACTGCTATATGAAGGTTTCCAGTTTATTTACAGGTGCGATCGCCATTTTCCCTTGCGTTTTTCCTATTTTAATCATGAAAACCTGCAGACATAGTTAAAACATTTAGCAAATACTCTGTCCAAAGTGATTTAAATTTGTCCACGTGTTGTAAATAAATAAATAAATACAAGTGTTTAATAGCGTAGTCTTCACTGCAGATTCCATCCCACGTTGAGAAGGATTGTCCGCTAATGATAATTGCCTGCCCACATGCTCAGATCGGTTGTACAGCAAAGGTAAGAAGTAGAAACAAGGCTAAAATGCCTAACAAATTGTATTTATTGGTGTTGGTAAAATTTCCTTGAATAGAAGAGTTATGATTCTCAAGCGATAATGTGGCAAAGAAATTTGAATATTTTTGTGCTGTTCCTCGTGCCGAACTGGGTAATTTTAAAGAAGCAACCAATAGTACTGATGTCATGGTAATATAGTTGTTTGAGTCTACCTCTGAAATAGTGAAACTACCACGAACTGTTGCGTACGTGACTTTTTATCATCATTCTAGACCATTTAAGAACTCTGAACTGCTGCGCATTAATTTCTTGGGGAAAAGAGGCTCACAGTGGTGTTATGCCTCTAAAATAGTTGTTATTTAAGGTTGAAGAATATCGTTTCAAAGGCATATAAGTATGTGGTATAATCAAATGACTGGGGAATCTTGTTTTATATCATAGATACTGAGATTTCCTCAGGTAAAAAAGATTTCGTAAAAATGATACGTAAAATGCATTAGCCAATAGGAAACGCGAACGATGAAAACTCACTAGTGAAAAAACGTCGTTCGTCCAATCACAAACGCGAACAACGAAAACTCACTAGTGAACAACATCGCATCGCGATTTCGATTGTCGTCCATTTTCGTCTCGGCGACATGGCGGAGGCAACTGCTTCAAGGTTTGTGTCTTTAGACGACACAATTGAGTCGTATATTAAAGAGCATGAAAACCCCAACACGGTGAAAAAAACAAAACGAGAGGTTGCTTTGTTGACAGTGTTCCTTCAAACAAAAGGAGAAACACGCGAGATAGCAGAAATTCCTCCTGTTGAGTTGAATGAACTTCTCAGCGAATTCATATTAAGCGTCCGCACAAAGGAAGGGCAAGAATACGAGCCGTCTTCGCTCCGAGGGATGGTAGCGAGTTTTGAAAGGCACCTTAAAAGAAAGTCCTATCCAGTTAGCATCATCAAGGACCTAGCATTTGAAAAGTTAAGAAAAACACTCCAGTCTAAACAGAAACAGCTCAAGAAACAGGGAAGAGGAAACAAGCCTAATGCATTGGTGGCTCTAACAGAGGATGAAATAAAACTTCTCTTCGACAAAGGCCTCCTCGGTGTATCAAGCCCTGAAGCCATTTTAAACACCCTGTGGCTGAACAACAGCCTCCATTTTGGGCTTCGAGGAGTAAAAGAGCACCACGATATGCGCTGGGGCGATGTTAAGTTGTGCAAAACAGACCAGGGTGTTGAATACTTGGAGTTCAACGAGCGCCAAACGAAAACAAGAACTGGCGCCGACCACCGCGATGTGAGACCCTTCGCACCAAAAATGTTTTCAACTGATGGTAGCGAAAAAGTTCCGGTAGCAGTTTACAAACTTTTTGTTCAGAAAAGACCGGAAAAAATGAAAGATCCCGACGCTCCGTTTTACATTGCAGTTAACAACGTATCGATGAAATCCAAACCTTCGAATTCTGAAAAGTGCTGGTTCAAATGCAACGCGGTCGGCACCAACAAACTCGGGGGTCTTATGAAAGAAATGTCAAAGAAAGCGGGTCTTCAGAACGATAAACTCCGCAATCACAGCGCTAGGAAAACCATGATTCAAACCCTCAGTGAAAATAATGTGCCACTGACACAAATCGCACAGCTCTCCGGCCACAAAAACCTGAAAAGTATTGAAAACTACAGTCGCCTCAGCACAAAACAACAAATGCATATGTCAAATGTACTGGCAAACATTTCTAGTGAGTGTTCAAGCATCACTCCATTCACTCCGACTGAAACTCCGTCAACTTCAGCTGTATTTCGACCAGAAGGAGCCTGTCGCTTCAGTAACCCTGGCCAACAGTCTATGGCTTTATTCTCGGGTGCAGTCATTCATGGAGGACAGTTTTCTGTGACCATCAACACTGTGAATCAATCGCCACCGCTTCCTCCTCCCTCGGAAAAGCGACAATGGAAAAGAATCAGAGTCTCTAGCGATTCAGATGATGACTAAGACACTGTAGGCTTTTGCATACAGTTTTCTTGACTTTGTTGTATTATACTGATTTGGTAATAGTTCGCTTGCGTTGCCGTTGTGTTATTCAGCGTATACCGCTGTTTTATGATATCTGATTTACAAACATTAAATTTGAACTTATAAGCCTCAGTCAGGTTTTTTTTTTTCAACTGAAAAATGTTTGTAAAAGTTGTGAAGGTATAAACTGACGTTTTATTTCTTGTGTTACTTCATTAAATATTTGATTTTGAAAGAGAAACTGATGTTTTAGTTATTCTAGTTTTACACGCATACATTGCAGTTGAATGGGTTCCCTAAACATGCGCGTAAGATTGACAAAATTTGGCTTTTCAAAAATCTCAGTATCTATAAAATAAACAAATTACACCATGGAAAATGCTTTGTACGATTTTTTATTCACTCGTTGAGTTGATACTACTCAACTCGTGAATAAAAATCGTACGCGCGCATTTTCCATGGAGTAATCTCTATATATCGCTGTACACCGAGTAAGCTGTACAGCCTATGTGAGAAAAGATATACTGTTAGCTGTGGAGACTTCTTGTCTGAGTTTTAAGATAAATGTGCCTTGTTACAGTTACTGACGATCTTGAGGTCTAGACCGCTAGCAGTTCCTTTCTTAATAGTCAACCCGACGAGCTGATCACGTGACCTCATGCGAGTAAGCGAAGGAGCGAAACAAACTCTGCGTGGAGCGAGCGTAAAGGCCGAGAAGAGACTGGGGAGTTCTCCCCGGACCATAACCAGAAATTCGAGACGGCAAGCGGCTTGCACCGCCGGCGCATAATCAAAATGGCGGCAAAAGCGAATGAAAGAGTAAATAGCTTTTAAGTTGAGCAATGCAGATCTTTTGAAGAATCGTCCAGCAGAAATAGCCAAAAGGGTATTTAGTCATCGTAGGATAAAAAGAAAGGCAAATATTATGATTTTATTCTTAATCGGTTTGTTGATAACTGTTCGATGTCGTCTAAACGACAAAATATAATATTTGTCTCTGCTCTGAGCGTAAGCTCTATTTATCTGCAACTGTAATCCTTTCAGAAAGAATATCTTATTCGATGGAAAGGCTACAGTTCGCTTGCAGATTTGATTTAATTGGTGTTATATCATTGCAGACATAGCATGCACATATGAATTTTTTCCCCGCAATTCCTTCCCGCTTTTTTTCGAAATCCAGCCGTTACCCATATATATTCAGCGGTTTCTTTATGTTAGCAGGTAAGTACGTTATGTATGGGAAAGAAACAAAGTGGCTGCCAAGGAGCTTCCCAGTAGAAGGAAAACAAACCCTTTCAGGAGCATTTTTACCTTACTAATGGCTCTATTTCCTCAATGTCGCACTTACAAAAAAGCCTGATCTGCGTCTAAAAAAGGCAGTGCCTTAGCTGGTGTTTTTTTTGCGAGAAAAATATTTATTTTGCGAGCTTAACATTGTATCATTTGGATGGGAGGCTGGGGAAACATGTCGCAGCAATGATTTTCTCTCCGTACACTAAGAAAAGCATAATGGTAAGCGCTGTTTTAAGAGGATATTGTGTCCGTTTCTAGTGATATTTCGATCTAAAAAGGAAGTGGCTAGAATAATTTTTTCTTAATTTTTTGTTCGATAAAAATGTAGTTCGAACATTGCTTTATTAGTAAATTAGGAAATAGGGAAAGTTTAAAATTTCTCCCACATTCCCTTTACGTTCTGCCGCCATATTTAATCCTTATTTGCGTGCTTTGAGCATGATTGCAGCCATGTTGGCAGCCATGTTGTCCGGAATTCCTGGCTATGTCTCTCGAGTGGGTGTTGGTCTAATCTTGCATGACTGCTGTCAGGCTACTAAGATCCATCTACAAACTTGTTGCTCTCGATCAATTGTGTATTATTGACAAAACGCATAAAATCGCGGAAAACATTTTTTTTCATCCAACAATCAAATTTCATTTTCCTTTTTTAAAAATTTTCATTGTCGAATAGCAATAAAAAAAGTGCAGTTACAATGGTGTCTACTTATGATTAGTTACAATAGAGGTTACTTAGCGAATAAAATAAACAAACGAATACAAAAAGAGAACAGTTGCGTGCTACTAACGGAAATAAAAACAAAAAATAATAGGGTTTTCCGATTTAGAGGAAAATTCACTTAAATGGAACACATTTTTCCGCCTATTGAAAATGTCATTGAAATCACTTAGTTTGTCCATTGTTGCATAACAGGGAGCCTGCACGAATTGCATAAGTTAAGTTAATCAGTATTATTTCTGTTCCCGGTTTCGCGGTAGAGGTATCTCAATACCTCTGAAGATACTGAAGAAGTCGTTCAGTCAGAGCTTTGCAGGGATGCAGATTTCTAGCCTATATTCGTTCGGTATTTCGAAAGTTCTTTTTAGAAATAATAATTTTAATCGGTATAAGTATGCAGTATGGGGACCAATGCCTTGTTTTCACGAGAGAGTTCTACGAAGGTTTTTTTCTAACTGTGGTCTGATAACTTGACCTCAGTTATTTGACACACTGTTTTCACGGGGCAAGATAACCAAGGAAGATGTAGAAATAAACTATATAAAGTTACAATATACTCCATCTCACCCAACAGGAGGCAACGTTCGGCCAATCGTGCATCGCGGTCATTGCAAGTACAGATAGAGAGACAAAGGTGCTGCAATTTATGTTGAAAGTTCTACGACCGTGCACAATCTTTTGTTTTACGTTCGCACCCTATGGCTGAATAACTTAACAGTGACATTTTTATTGGTTCGTTGCTCATACAAAATTCAAACCTATTGTTGTTTGTGCACGGTCAAGGCTAAAAACGGTAACAAAAACATAAAACAAAAGACTTTGCTGAGCTTCATAACCAGATTCTTTTATTAACTGTGGAACCCACGTGGTCTCAGGTGAAGGCAAAAATTCAACACTTGGATACTGAAGTTACGTTATAGTCGCTTCACTTTTGTTTACTTACGATGTTTTCAAAGAGAATAGCGAAAGCCGTTTAATGACTACTGAAAACGTAAATCCACTGTGTAATGTAATTAAATTACTTGAAAGAATCAGATGAAATGTTCAGTCACCATTTTTTGTGTCAGTTTATGTTTTGATAATTAATATTCATAATTAAGTCACATGCACTGACTTTATATCTGATAAACACCGCATACTAATTAGGAGTGTTTTTAATTAGATATAAAGTCACTGTACGTGAGCTCATTTGAAAGGTTCATGGGGCTTATGAATTATTAATGAGTTTTTGAATTGTTTTGAAATCGAGGCAACCTATTGTATTTGCTTTAAAAAGGCTTTATTATTGTCAAGTATCTCAATAGAAAATGGACAAGAATAACTGAAAATGCATTGTGCAAATTGAATCAACAACACATTTTCATCCTCAATTAGCCAGCAAGGCGGAAAAAGTCTTTCCGATTCCGCTAAATCGGAAAACCCTAATAGGAATCATAATACAGAAAAGTAAATGAGGAGTATGAGGGGTATAGCGTAGCTAAGCTTTCGCTAAAATGAAAGAAAGATGATTGTGGGAAGGTACATTGTCTTCTAAAGGCAATGCATTGTGCAAATTGAATCAACAACACATTTTCATCCTCAATTAGCCAGCAAGGCGGAAAAAGTCTTTCCGATTCCGCTAAATCGGAAAACCCTAATAGGAATCATAATACAGAAAAGTAAATGAGGAGTATGAGGGGTATAGCGTAGCTAAGCTTTCGCTAAAATGAAAGAAAGATGATTGTGGGAAGGTACATTGTCTTCTAAAGGCAAAAAGAAAGAAAAAGTGGCTTCCCCAATTTGCATTTTGTCGCAGCTTGGCGCTGTTTACAGTGCTTTTTATAAACATTGAGGTGTGCTTAAACACGGAGTAAAAAGCCTTACGAAACAGAGAGGTGCAGTGCAACGGTAAGAGGTTAAAGTGCCGGGTAGAAAAACGTAAATAAAGTTTTAAAGCGTGACCTAGAAACTGACAACTAGCGAAGGCCACGAAACGCAAACTAGTGTCTAAAAAACCATTATAGAGGCGAGAGCTTAGCACGAAGCTTCCGTCCGCAAACAACTAGGAAAAAAATATTGTGTGGTGGCTCACAAATAATGATAATTTTTATGGTAATCGAACTAGCTAAGTCAAGAAGGATCGGAGTAAGTTCTTGGCCAACCGGCGAGAGTTTTTCTCGGATGCGCTGAAAGCGGCGGGAATTCCATTTTTTCTGGCTGCCTTGAGTGTTTCCAGTTGCTTTTTCCGACGATTGATTATCTCGTTGGGAAGATCTCGGAACATCTGGTAGTTAGTTCCTTGAAGTCTGTGGCCAAGGGAGAGAATTTTTTGGCAATCTTTATAACGGAGGAATCGAGCCAGAATAGGTCAAGGCTTGTCCTCTCTTCTCTTCCCAATGCGGTGAACGCGTTGAATTGCAACGCTTCTTGCGTCGAGGAAGCCAAGATCTCTCTCCAGGAAATTGCGTAAAATATCTTCTGTGCCTTCATTCCCGTTTGTAGATGGCTCCTCATTTATATTCATAAATTTGATATTCTCCTGCCTTGAATAAGATTCCAAGTAAAGATTTTCAGTGTGCAGGTCTTCCATTTTGGAATCATACTTCTCAATTTCTGCCCGCACCTCTGCCAATTTGGATTCATAATCCTGCAGGCTATGTTTTAGTGCTTCCATTTGATCTTTAGATTCTTTGCCAGTGAAGTCGAGACTTTCTTTCAAATCTTTGATGTCTTTCGATGCTGTCGATTGGAAGGTTTCGAGTTTCTGTGTTCGTTCTTCTAAACTCTTCAGGTTCAATTATATACTTTTCAATGAAGATTCTATTGTGTCCAATTTCTTTAGCTTCTTTAGGATCGCCTGTAACGTTGTATGTAGTTCTTGCGACATGTCTAAAGCGGTCATGACCTCATCTTCTTCTTGTGTTTGGTTCTGGCCTGACAGTGATGCGAGTTGTTTAGATTTAGGCGATCCAGTGGAGTTGTCAGAGGAAGCAGAAGACCTGTTCCTTCTTCTACTAGTGAAATTTTACAGAATTTGAGCCATTTGCACCATTTATCTTAAAATTTTACACTGATTTTGCGGACGGTCGTTAGCTGCGTCTTTACTCGTCCATAGCTAGACCCAGTCCCCCTCATTTTCCTTTTTACATAACTTGCACTACTTCACTACCTTTATTGATACATACACTAATACTTGTGTTAATCAATAACGTTCCTTAACCCTTTTGCGCCCTTTTACCGTATTTACTCGAAAGAGAGCCGCCCTCGAATAAGCGCCGCCCCCGAAAAAGCTCCGCATTTAGGAACAAAAACATTAATAAGCACCGCCAACGAATAAGTGCCGCATCCTTCCCGCAACAATGCGGCATTTATTGGTTTTTGACATGGCTAATGCTAAAATGCTAATACGCTGATATTGTTGTTGCTGTTATTGTTATTTATTTGGATATGGAAAGGGAAACCTTTAAAATTAACTTTTTATCGTGCCCTTCCTGTGCTATTGTTATACCCTGCGAGCAGAGGCCCTTCGATCTTCCTAGATAAGTCGGGAAGAGGAAGGGACCTCTGCCAGCCGCCTCGACTTTCTTTGATTTGCCGCTCATCCACCAAAATGGATGAGTCAGTCCGGTTTGAAACCTGTTTTTCCCGTTTTTGCTCAGTGCGCATGTGCCTTGTTAGAAATTGCTGACTAAATACGCGCCCACGGTACGTTCGGTGCGCTCGTGAAGTTCACAGCAGCGGACGTTTCTCTTTCGAAAGATGTCTTCGATAAAGCCGTGAAAAGTGCACTGGGAAGAGTGAATACTCATGGAATAAGCAATCTCACACAACACCAGTCGAAGGCCTTGCTTTATTTTCTGTGTGGTAAAGATTCTTTTGTCTGTTTGCCAACCGGCCATGGCAAATCGCTAATTTACTAACTGGAACAAAAGAATCTGGGTTGCAGTTGGTTTCGGACCAAAAAATTTTACTTTTGGATTGAGCGGGAATCGATGCGAAGGGCTACGCGAATGAGCACTTTAACGCTTATTTTTATGGCGAAATGAAGTTTATCTTGGTCAACGGCGAGACAAGCAAACGGCAAGAGAAACAATTATTTGCCGACCGGCGGCCGGTAATTTTGAAGACGAAACGGTCTCAGTACAAACTATAATTTACCGCATGACGGCTGAGAAGTTTAAATACGAAACAAACTCGACACAAATGCGTTTTGTTGAATGAAAGCCGAGAATGTTGAGGTCGAAAGAGTCTCAACACGAAAATACTTCTGAATGACAGGGACAAAAAGAGGGACAAAACAAAATAAATATCTCGAAGACCAAGATTTCTATGCGAGCTTTCCGTAACTCGCTAATTGGAAATCACTGGACTGTAACAACATGTTGACAGTCGACAAATCGCAGTTTCTTGATCAGCAAAAATATTTCGAGGCTAACAAGTTTTCAAACTGTGACATAAATTCGAACAGAATTATTCTCAGCCTTACGGTTTAATTAAAGCTTTCCTCAAATCTCTCGTGTTTAATACGACCGAAGTCAGAATAGTTTGTTGTGGACGGGCTGTCATTCAGCAAACATGTCAATTGAAGCGAGGCCGACAAGGCTCGGTTACATTTGAATTTAGCGCATGCTCAACAGGGAAAGTCGCGGCGGCTGGCAGAGGTCCCTTACTCTTCCCGACTTATCTAGGAAGATCGAAGGGCCTCTACTTGCAGGGTACTATTGTTATGAACTAAACAAAGATTAAGAATGATTACATCTGACTGTGTTATTCGCAAGTAGGGAGTTTGAAATAAGCGCCGCCCTCAAATACGCGCCGCACCGACAAGTCGAAAAATCTAATAAGCGCCGTGGCGCTCTTTCGAGTAAATACGAGTATTCTAGTTAACTGTAAAATGAACTCCGCATGCCAGGGTAACCGTCATTTTTTATTTTGTCTCTAAATTAAACGTATTAGCGTGCTTGAATAAAGGTTCCTACAAATAGGAAACTCTTAGGACGGTGCAACTGTAAGCTGTAAGTGACTTCTGTACCGACTGATATTGGGGAATAGGATATATAGCAAATTTACCAATGGATTACTGCTCCACATTGTTTTAGCAATGAAAATGAACGTAATAACGAGTGATTATTTTTCTTTAGGTTCAGAGAAAAGAGATTGAATCTCATCTTCAATCTGCCGCGAAAAGCCATCTTGACTTTGCTTGTGAGAAGTTGAATAGCACAGAGATTCAGTTGAGTAACACACAGACTCAGTTACGTACAACACAGGAAGAGTTGAAAGAGACCAAAAGGAAACTTCAAGAAGAGTTGAAAGAGACCAAAAGAAACCTTGAGGAGAAGATCAATAGTCTCGAAAATAGACTGATACAAATTCCCGTGGTTCCGCATACGTGGAAGATCACTGCCTTCAGTGAAGTCATGAAGCGAGCCAAAAGCGGAGAAGAAATCCTCATAAGTAGTGTTCCCTTCCACGACCATGGATATAAATTTAGATTACTCTTGGCTCCAAATGGTGCTAAGGAGGGAGAAAACACTCACCTCTCGATATTCTTTGATATAATGAAAGGTGAATTCGACCCTGTGTTACCCTGGCCTTTCCGTAAAAATGTAACGATTACGTTGGTTGATCAGCAAGAAGATCCAAACAACAGGGAAAACATCACTGACACCTTTACAGAAGGTGACTATGAGGAATATAAGGAGTGCTTCATGAGACAAGTAGAAGATGAGCTCTGTGCCTATGGCTTCATTGAATTTGTATCCCACAACAGATTAAAAGAAAGGCGCTACATTGTAGATGACACTATGTTCATTCAAGTTGAGGTCGCTCCACCCAAATAGGTCTTATTTCAAATCGAAATAGTTGCTGAGAAGAGGGGAATCCCTCAAGGTTGCTTCTTTTTAATTGTAATATTAGAAAATAAAAATAGTCCCGTAGAGGTCTGGAGAGAGTGTCATGGCGAGCGGACGTACATTAGTAGCTCCGTAACTTTACATCCAGGGGAAGGCCATGTTCTCTCAAACATTATACAAAATCCGAAGCAAGGTGTAGTTTTTGCTAAACACTTTCCTTCCTAGTACTTCTTGTTCGAATTTAACATCTCTCGCCGATGTCAAAGCGCGCCGAGCGTTCAACAATTTCATCTCCTTCGACAAAATCTCCACCTTCTCGCAGATTTAAAGACGACGAAATGGTGATCCGCACTAATTCGTTGAGAGTGATTCGATATATAATGGATCGACTAGACCTCGTAGGCATCTAGCGAATACTTAACCCAAATGCCGAAATATTTTCTTGGAGAAGGCGCAACCCTGAAGTGCACTGCCGCTTAGACTTCTTTTTAACTAGTACGAGTTTACATACAAAAATCACCAAAGCGGACATTCTTCCTGGATATAGAACAGATCACTCCCTGATAACACTACATCTTGTAAACAATCAAAACCCAAGGTGCCCAGGTTTTTGGAAACTCAACACCTCTTTCCTGTCAGACGAGGAATATGTCAAATTGATAAAGAATACAATTACTGAAGTAGCAAACGAGTATGAAAACAATAACGAGGTTGATGCTGTTCTCCTTTGGGACACCATGAAAATGCAAATTCGATCAAATTCGCCACATTATACAAGAAAAAAGAAGGCTAAAATGAAATTAGAGGAAAAAGGCTCAGAAATTGATATTCTGTCTCTTCAAAAGAGTCTGGAAGAAAACAACCTATCTGAAAGCAGGAAAGAAGAAACCTTAAAAGAACTAAAAATCAAAATTCTCCACTAAGACCCGTGGTGCAATGTTACGATCTAAATCCCGCTGGTATAATGAAGGGGAGAAAAACACGAAATATCTTCTAACTCTAGAGAAACGCCACTGTAATAAAAAACTATTAAACATCTACAGTCAGCCGATGGCAGAATTATCAATCATGATAATGAGATCCTTCAAGAAGCTAAATCGTTCTACCAAAAATTACATACTTCAAACGTCTCTTCTAACTCTAAAGTCAGCGAGGATATTTTTTTCCGGAAGGAAATAGTTGAACCTTAAATAAGATCGAACAAAGAGAATGTGAAGGCCTGTTGACGAAGGCTGAATGCCTAGAAAGCTTAAAACATATGGAATCAAATAAAAGTCCTCGAAGTGATGGCCTGCCAGCCGAATTTTATAAAGTCTTCTGGAACGAAATCCACCCTTACCTCATAAAAGCATTAAACTGCGCCTATACGAAGGGCTTGTTATCAATTTCTCAAAGGAGAGACTTGACCTCCCTCATCCCGAAAAAGAATAATGCTACTTATCTTTTAAAGAACTGGAGGCAATTACTCTTCTTAACTGTGATTATAAAATAGCTGCTTAAGCTATTGTTGGTCGGGTCCGAAAAGACTTGCCAAGAATAATCAATAACGATCAAACTGGTTTCATGAAAAACAGATTCATTGGGGAAAATATTAGGGTGATAGATAGTATCATGAATTACACCAAGAAAGAGCAAATTCCAGGTCTCCTGTTATTCGCGGACTTCGAGAAGGTCTTCGACAGCTTAGAGTGGTCTTTTATGGAAAAAAAACTTTAAATTACTACAACTTCGGACCATCTTTAGTGGCTTGGGTAAGACTTTTCTATACCGATAGTAGCAGTTGTATACAGAACAATCGTTGGACATCTGACCTCTTCGTCTTGAGTCGTGGTGTAAGGCAGGGTTCTCCACTTTCTCCTTACTTATTTATTTTATGTGCAGAAATGCTGGGTAGTGCTATAAGAAAGGATGAAGAAGTCCGTGGAATAATGATCTTTGGAACTGAATGCAAAATATCGCAATATGCAGACGATACAACAATGATTTTAGATGGTAGCGAAGCTTCCTTCTCCAGAACGCTTTATCTGCTTGACACATTTGCGGTCTGTTCCGGTCTTAAAGTGAATTATGAAAAAACCGAAGCCCTCTGGATTGGCTCATCTCGCAATTCGAACATTGTTCTCCCCTCCAATAAACCAATAACATGGGCTGAGGGAAAAGTCCACGCCTTAGGAGTATGGTTCTCGACAGCAGAAATAAACCTTATTAACCTGAACTCATCTGAAAAAATGAAAAATAGAAAAGAGCCTTAACAGCTGGTTGACAAGAAAACTTACTCTTTTGGGAAAGATTGCAGTTATAAAAAGCTTAGCAGTGTCACAAGCTGTTTATGTTTTGTCTTCTCTCCCAACGCCTCGAGGTGCTCTAAAAGAAATTAATTCTTCACTGTATGAATTCCTCTGGGACAACAAAGGCGACAAAAAAAGGACCGAAATTGTTAATGACTATGATAAAGGAGGTCTGAAAATGATCGATATTCAAAGCTTCAATGAATCGTTAAAACTAAAATGGGTACAAGGTCATTTAAATGATAACCAAGGTAAATGTTCCAACAGAAGTGGTCTCGATTTAAGAACAGCTAAGACAACCCCTCTAAAATACGTCTGTCTATAAGGCGGTATCTAAGGATCTGATATTTCGTAGGGCACAGGAAGTGTGCGTGTAAAATCGTTGTAGTCTCTATAATAGATATCCATTGATGTAATGTAATTGTACTGCAATTTGTAATAGATTATGTGAACTTCGTAGTGTAACTTGTAAACTTAACACCTTGTAATTAACCATCTGTGTTTGTAACTAAAGTGTGTATTAGAAAAAAATAATCCCGTATAATAACTTTGTTGTAGCTTACGCCAACAGAGATGAGACAAAGCAAGGTATGCAGTGAATACAACTAAGATCTAGAGTGTGAAGAAGTCATATTGATGGTAAAAAAAAAGGTAAATGCTATTATTTAAAGTGGAAGTGCACTTAGCTAATACAGCTAGTTTACAGGCACTCCACTGAAAAAATCATGAAACAAATAATCAAATTAAACATGAAGAAGGTTACAAACCCCAACCGGCGGTAGGCAAACCAGTTGGCTATTTACAAGCGTGGCCGAGGAGTTGAACTCGCGACTACCGGGAAACAAATCCAACCAGTGGTCGGAGAGGGACTCGAACTCGGGACTTCCGGTTTGCGAGTCCAACGCGCCAACCACTCAGCCACGCTGCCTCCCCAAATTGAGTATTAGTTAACTATAAGCTTCCTTTTGATTTTCTTTCCTTCAGAACTTGCTTCAAGAATAACTTTTCCCGCGTGAAAAACCCCATACTCCCCAATAAGAAACTCACCGACGCCGAAATTTAGTTGACATAAATGGGACAACTTTTTTCGTCTTATTTTCTTTGTTCCTATCCCTCCGCCCAACAGCAAAGTCATGGAAAACCCGCAGGATTTCATGTTTTTGGGAGGAGAAGCCATATTTAGTAGAAGTGGCCAACTTAAGTTTAAAAACAAAATCTTCAGGTGTAACTAAGGTCTCGGACCGACCGTTTATGACTTAACAAAGTGTCTTGTTTGCAAAACATCTAAATTTGCATTTTACCACCTTCAAAGTAGCCTGCAAAACATTCCCTTTTTTACTTAAAGGAGAAGCTCACTCCAGAAATGGTGTATTTTTTGAAATCGCCAATAAAAAGATAACACTAAGTTGAGTAACTGACCGTGGTTTTAGCTTCTAAAGTGCATCTGATCCCACTGAAATTCCTCTCCAAAGAGGGCCAAAATTCAACACTGCGCGCCGCCATTTTGAATTGTCCGTGACGTCAAATTGGGTCACAAGACCAGCGGTCGGGTAACATGGGCTCGTTTTTCAGAGCCCACGTTACCTGACCAAGGGGGCGTCATTATATATTAGAGAAACTACCCATCAAATCCCACCAGTCCCCCCCCTCCACCCCATAAAAAATGAACGGTCCCTAGGGCGCGAGAAAAAGCGCCTCTCGACAAACAAAGGAGGGTATATGTAACCATCAGATTAAGGGGGAAATGGTAACGGTCCTGTTCGACTCATGCTACACTGGCAAATATGCACCACCTGTCCTGTTCACTCTGTTAGAATGAACACGGACTATACGTGTCCCGCGACAAGTTTATCTCACTACATGGTCGCAGAATTGGAAAATCCAAGAACTTTTTTCTTAAAACAGCGACTTTCCTTCTTCGTGAAGTCTTTTCAATGTCAAAAAAACTGACAAAAAACCGTAAAATGTTGATGTCCTGTAACAATTAAAGTTGTAATAAAAGTAATTATAATAACGGCTACTTACATATGTTTTTTGTGACCTTAACGCCCTTCTTGTAATTTCATTGGTTAAGCTATTTTTAAGTTTTATTTAACTGTGCCTACAAAAGCCGTGGTTACACTAGGCCTGGTAAACATGATCTCCTCAGTATAATTTCCCCTTGGTAAAATAGCTGGGGTTTTTATTTACCTGGGTAATTAAGGTTTACATGGACCCAGGGAATTCAAGGTGGTAAATTTTCTGCCTGGGTAACTTGAGCGGGAGAAAACATGGACGACTGAGACATGTTTTTTTATGAACCGAATAAGAAGACGGGAAAACCACTTCAACAGTAGTAATACACAGCAGTTTGGTCACATTCCATTCTGATGACGTCATCAGGGACTCAAACCAAGGGGAAGAAAACTACTTTGCGCATAACCAATTGCATTCCATTCTGATGACGTCGTCAGGGAGCTAAGGTGAGGAAATTTTTAAAATTAATTTTGTTTAATTGAGTTATTTTTTGAAATGTATTTTATTATTTTGCTTATTAATTGTTTATTACTTCTTCCGAATAAACAATACGAGTGCCAGGTCCAAGGCGTGATACCATTGCGCCACCACAACCATCTTTCATGTACGCGCAACAAATTCATCTTTTTCAATCCTTCGTGCGTGACGTCACCCATTTCCAAGATGGTGTTCGCTTCTTTGGACACGAACCAAGAGAACACGGCTATTTTTTTCCACCCAACCACTTTCGCCCCCGAACCAACACCACCTGCCTGGGTCCAAATCTCCCCAAGCCACCCCTTCAGCGTCTTTTTCTGCCTCCGACGTCGCTCCTTATGCCGCGAACGCGAACCGTGATTCTCGAAGTTGTTTTTCCTCGTTGCCCTTGCACACAGCCTTCTTGTCTTTAACGACGTGACCGGCACGGGGGAATATCCACCGCCCCGTACCAAGAACACCTCTAAGTAGATCCCACCGGCGGATTTTTAGTGTGAACATCCCTCCACCAGCCTTCTCAGCTCTCAACCACTGTCAACATGTACCCAAAAGATGTGACCTTAGTTTCAGTTCAGTTCATTCATGACCGTATTCTTGTTTTTTGTTGATTGGTTGTAATTCTTTTACAATGAAAGGGCATACGTCACAGCATCCTACGTCACAGCAAGGGGTGCAAGTTTGTTCATCGTCACATTCTTGTTCTTCTTCTGTGTTTTCTAACAAAGGAAAAGACCATCTTTCGGAACGAGGTTTGCGAGCGAGGTCTTGACTAACTTGGGGAAAATTGTCGAGCCATCGTTCCCAGACTCTTTGGGGTGGTGGTTTCCAGGGATTATTTTCTTTTGCCCACTGTGCCACTAGCTCTTCCACGCCGGCACGGGATGAAAAGAAGCCTTACAGGCTTACAGGCTAACAACCTTAAACCCTCACAGGCTTACAAGCTTTATGGTTCACAGGCTAATAACCTTACAGCCTTAGATGCTTACAGCCTTGGCTAACAGCCTTACAGGCCTAGGCTTACAGGCTAACAACCTTACAACCTTAAAGGGAACACGCTTACAGGCTTACAACCTTACAGCCTTACAGCCTTACAGGCTTAAGGCTTCCAACCTTGCAGGCTTACAGCTGGCTTACAGGGCTACATTAACAATCTTACAGGCTTAAAAAGCTGGCTGACAGGCTTAAAACCTCACAGGCATACAACCTTACAGACTTACAGCCCTACAGGGCCACAAACTTACAGGCTTACAGGCATATGGGCTTACAGCCTTACAGGATTACAGCTCTAATACCGTGCTGGCTTCCTGGCTTACAGCTGGCTTAGTCAGGCTTACAGGCTTATAGGCTTACAGGCTTAAAACCTTACAGCCTTACAGGCTCGCAGGCTTACAGGCGTACAGCCTTGCAGGCTTACAGCTGGCTTAAGACCTTACAGGCTTACAGACTTATAAGTAGTAAGGGGGCCCCCCTTCAGATCCACCAGCCTCGTTTGGATGCGAGGCTTCTGATTGGTGGAGAAGGCAAAAAAGTCGACCACGTTGGATTTTTCTGGCTTCTGATTGGTGGAGAATGGTCAGTGAAAATGGGGTGAGCTGTAAAATCAAAAAAATCCCCATAGCAAGAAGAAATGTCAAGCAAATATCCCCATAGTAACCATCTTACCACGTGACCATGGACACTTCATGATGCTTACATGACTCACCAGAATAGCCCTCTGGCTAGGGTGAGACACCGCTGACCAGTGGGTGAAAAGTTGACGTGGGCTCAGAAGATCGAAAAAAGGAGACACTTCGTGATACTTACATCACGTAGCGGAATAGGGTGGGATATCGCTGACCAGTCAAGGGAAAGAATCACGGGATAAGAAGCCAAGCTAAAGGGGTGAGCAGTGCAATAAAAAATCACCCTGACAACAGCGGATTCAAGAAAAATGAATTTTTTAATCAAAGCACAGCCTTTTGAAATATTGGTAAATATACAGTTTCCCTACCATTGAATCAGCATTGCTTTTTTATCGTACTTGGTTCTTTATTTTTTGCTGGCTAGATCCTTTACTACAGGATCCGGTACTTTTATTTTGTTACGGTGGTCCATGCAAAGTTTACTGTTTCCCATTTTTTTAATGACCAGAGAAACTCCCTAATCCACTTCCTTTCACTGTGCGTCAATTCTATCTCCATGACAACTATTTTTAAAAAAGGGAGAATAGGGTTGGTGCACCTCAGCATTTTTATGAACGTGTGTGGGCATGCGACCGTGGCACAGGACATGCCAGAAGAAACGACCCACTTGGGGAGGACAGAGGTGGACGAGGCGTGCCAGGCGGACGCTCCCTTGTTCCGAAGAAGTCACAAACTACAACTGGACCAAGAGGTCGCCCGCCTCTCTGTGAGATTTGACCGGTCCGTCATGGACAGGGAGGAGAATGCCTGTCGCCATAGACGGCAAAAGAAGATTCTGGTGAATATGTTAGTAAAGGGGATTATCCCGAACATTTATAAGCACCGCGTCGAGTGTCCCCTCCGCAGCCGACCGTACCGTACAGGTCACCAGGCCATCCGTCCCCGCACGTATGCACGCACTGCCTCCCGGGCCAGAACCCAAACCAACCCTCTACTCTCTGACAGTCCTATGCCACCATCTTGGATTTTTTCTCTCCTTGTCCCTCGTCGCCGCCATGACCCAAAGCCTCCCCCCGAAATGTCATAGGAGAGGGTGTGAAAGGGTATCCTCTCCGTCGTCATAGGGCAAACAGTTATCTTGCTGGAGATGAGAGGTGTCACGCAACCTATCCCCTTGAGTCGAATGACTCTTACACGATGTCTGTCACGTCATGCCTTTCATGTGGGCGAGGCCTGTCACGTGGAAACAAATGAAGGGGTAACCCCCTCCCCTCTTGTCTTTGCCCAGGATTTTTATTGCCGGGGTGAGTAAAAAGGGAAACGATTTCCCTGGGGGCTGGATGATAATAATAATAATAATAATAATAATAATAATAGATTACGTGACCATGCTGACCTGTAGGGAATGTAGGTTCACATATTTTATTTAGCTTTTTTTCTAAAATTTTGACAAGCTCCCGTGTGGCGGGAATGACACTATGCTGACCGGTAGGGATTGCAGGCTCACATTTCAGGGAAAAGCGACGTCCATTTAGGTTGCCGGGTCCGGTCTAAAAGAAAAAACTGTTGACTGATAAAGATTGCAGGCTCAGGTCTTAGGATATTCACAGAAAATTTTTTGCAAAAACCGTGTACGACCATACTTGCGTCACGTCGGATCATAACAGATCGTGATCAGTCAAAAATATAAATAAACTGTACCCTGCAAGGACTGATCAAACGACGTAAAAAAAGCATTGCCCGAAGGCAACGCAGTTCTTAACACAACACCACAGTCAACAAGACCCGGCATGATAAGCGCTCATGACTAGAAGGCAGATACGGACAACGTTGTTTCGCTCTTATTGGAGCTCATCAGCGTATCGTAGCCACCAACACAATGAGAGTTAGTGTTAAGAACTGCGTTGCCTTCGGGCAATGCTTTTATTACGTCGTTTGATCAGTCCTTGCAGGGTACAGTTTATTTATATTTTTGACTGATCACGATCTGTTATGATCCGACGTGACGCAAGTATGGTCGTACACGGTTTTTGCAAAAAATTTTCTGTCATTGTTCATTTTAAACCGTTGATCTGGATTGATCCGACCATCTTGCACTTTGTTTTATTGTACGTGGAGGATGGTAGTGGCCATCCCCCGTTCGTTTCACCACAGCATTCGGCATGTTTAAGTTGAGATCATATCATTTTTAGGCCACAAACGCGCAGTACGTGTTTGTGACCGGAAATCATTTGATTTCTAGCTCCTTCTGGAATGGATCTAGTTACAGCATTTATGAGATAGGTGATTTCTCACTAACTCTCATTGTGTTGGTGGCTACGATACGCTGATGAGCTCCAATAAGAGCGAAACAACGTTGTCCGTATCTGCCTTCTAGTCATGAGCGCTTATCATGCCGGGTCTTGTTGACTGTGGTGTTGTGTTAAGAACTACGTTGCCTTCGGGCAATGCTTTTTTTACGTCGTTTGATCAGTCCTTGCAGGGTACAGTTTATTTATATTTTTGACTGATCACGATCTGTTATGATCCGACGTGACGCAAGTATGGTCGTACACGGTTTTTGCAAAAAATTTTCTGTCATTGTTCATTTTAAACCGTTGATCTGGATTGATCCGACCATCTTGCACTTAGTTTTATTGTACGTAGAGGATGGTAGTGGCCATCCCCCGCTCGTTTCACCACAGCATTCGGCATGTTTAAGTTGAGATCATATCATTTTTAGGCCACAAACGCGCAGTACGTGTTTGTGACCGGAAATCATTTGATTTCTAGCTCTTTCTGGAATGGATCTAGTTACAGCATTTATGAGATAGGTGATTTCTCACTAACTCTCATTGTGTTGGTGGCTACGATACGCTGATGAGCTCCAATAAGAGCGAAACAACGTTGTCCGTATCTGCCTTCTAGTCATGAGCGCTTATCATGCCGGGTCTTGTTGACTGTGGTGTTGTGTTAAGAACTGCGTTGCCTTCGGGCAATGCTTTTTTTACGTCATTTGATCAGTCCTCTTAGGATATGACCGTTGACTAGATCATGTCAGAAAAAGAGACTGCTAACAGCAGGCTAGGCTCTCAGGAGAATTGGGATCGTGGGTTCCAACCCAATGGGGAGTACTGCTGGCTAGCTCAATTAGAGAAGACCCCCGCCCAGTAGTGCTCTTGTGGGCTGAGACTTCAGTGGAAGACTACTGACTAGTTAGTAAAGAACAAGATTTTTCGCGTTACCTTGCAATGCCTTGCAGTATACCCAACCTCCTCCAACCCTCCCCCACCTCCCCAGAGTGCCCTTATTTGGAGGGAAACTAGACCAAGGGAGGTACCCTACCCCCGGTCTATGTTGATCCCATACCTCTCTCTGTCAAACCTCTGTAGCTACAGAGAGCTCAGAGTAGCTTCGAGTAGCGCAAACATGAACATTTCTCAAGACAATAATTGCAGCAAAAGCGACAATCACTTTATTCACGTTCGTTACAATACATTTTCATCTGTCCAACTCGGTTCACTGCACAGTCTCATGGCCAACATTCTTTGTCTTAGTCGTCGTCTTCCTCCTCCCATTCCTCCCCCTCCTCCTCCTCCTCCTCCTCTTCTTCTTCTTCTTCGTTCTTAGGGATTGGCCGCGATTGAAAACTTCTGTTTAATAAAAGTTTTCTCCTATCCACGGCTGCGTCTGTTGCCTCTTTATAATCCATACCGTCTTCTACGTCCATGAAACGACGTAGGGTTTTCATGACTTCTTCGTGTACGGGATCACGTGTTTGAGACGACGGAACCACTTGCAAGTACAACCTCTGTAACTTTCTTCTGAAAACTGGTAATAGAGCATTGAAAGCTTTGGCTTCAGCAACCGCTTCAGAATACCCCCTCTTCCGGTAACCGCTCCAATTGTTTTCCGAAGCGTGAACTAAGGGACTCTTTAACTTTTGCACGGAGATCTTCCCATGGATCACCGCTGTCATATTCCAACTCACTGTCGTCTTCGTACTCGGAATCAATTTCCATGTTTTCATCGTCATTTTCTTTATCCTCTGAATCCTCGTTTATGCCTCTTTCGTCTGAGCCGATTTCAGACACCACGTCCTCTGGGGAGCCGGTAGTCATGGTTGGAATTTCCCCTTGTTGTTTTATAAACGTTTCCAACAACCCCGCTTCTTGTGACGGTCTCTCTTATAGCTTCGACTGAACGGTTTTTGAGGATACTGGCAAAGATGTGCCATACACTAACTCATGCATATTCGGCGCTCTTTTACTCAAAATGAGCACCATCCGCTTGGCGCCTATTTATATATGTTCACAGCGCAACTCAATTTGAGTGAGTGACCCAAACTCATAATGAGCAGCACATTTTGAGCGCTAGTAACCCAGTTACTCGATGAGTTGCTCACCCATATACTCATAGCGCATGAGTAGCACATAATGAGCAGTGCATTTTGAGCGGGAGTAACTCAGTTACTCGATGAGTTGCTAACCCATATACTCATAACGCATGAGTAACTCATAATGAGCAACGCATTTTGAGCGCGAGTGACTCAGTTACTCGATGAGTTGCTCACCAATATACTCATAGTGTATGAGTAATTCATAATGAGTTTTGCATGCGTGCCCTACTCAGTTCCCCGGACCTACACGTGTTCATATTCATGCTTCAAACATCTCTCTCAGCTCCAGTGAGTTACTCAGAGCTGCTCGCAGAGCTACCTAACTGGATGATTACTCATACTCGGTGTGCGGATACCTTGTAATGAGTTTCTTAAACTTATAATGATTTCTGCACATTCATAATGAGTCATGCCCCGAGTAGCTTCGAGCAGGTCCAAGTAGCTCCAAGCCGCTTTCCGAATTATTCCCATACACTCCGAGTTGCTCTTGGAGCTCCTCTGAGGTACTCTGAGCTACTCTCTGCCCTACTCTGAGCTGCTACTCTCTGACCTACTCCGAGCTGATCTCCAAGTTACTGTGAGTTACTCTTAGTTATTCTGAACTGCTCTGAGTTGCCCTGAGCTACTCTGAGCTGCTTAGTGAACTATTTGAAGATATTTGCTCATAATGAAGAGGTTGGGTATACTGCAAGGCATTGCAAGGTAACGCGAAAAATCTTGTCTTTACTAACTGGTCAGTAGTCTTCGGCTGAAGTCTCAGCCCACAAGAGCCCTACTGGGCGGGGGTCTTCTCTAACTGAGCTAGCCAGCAGTACTCCTCATTGGGTTGGAGCCCACGATCCCAATTCTCCTGAGAGCCTAGCCTGCTGGTTGGCAGTCTTTTTCTTCTGACCTGATCCTAGTCAGCGGCCATATCCTAAGACCTGAGCCTGCAATCTTTATCAGACAACAGTTTTTTCTTTTAGACCGGACCCGGCAACCTAAATGGACGTCGCCTTTCCCTGAAATGTGAGCCTGCAATCCCTACCCGTCAGCATAGTGTCATTCCCGCCACACGGGAGCTTGTCAAAATTTTAAAAAAGAAGCTAAATAAAATATGTGAACCTTTATTCTTACAGGTCAGCATGGTCACGTAATTTATTATTATTACTATTATTATTATTGAGCCCCCAGGGAAATTGTTCCCTTTGTAATCACCCTGGAAATAAAAATCCTGGGCAAAGACAAGAGGGGAGGGGGTACCCCTTCATTTGTTTCCACGTGACAGGCCTTGCCCACATGAAAGGCATGACGTGACAGACATCGTGTGAGAGTCATTCGACTCATGAGGATAGGTTGCGTGAAACCTCTCATCTCCAGCAAGATAACTGTTTGCCCTATGACGACGGAGAGGATACCCTTTCACCCCCTCTCATATGACATTCCTGGGAGAGGCTTAGGGTCATGTCAGCGAGGAGGAATGAGGAAGAAAAAGATCCAAGATGGTGGCATAGGACTGTCAGAGAGTAGAGGGTTGGTTTGGGTTCTGGCCCGGGAGGCAGTGCGTGCACGCGTGCGGGGACGGATGATCTGGCGACCTGTACGGTACGGTCGGCTGCGGAGGGGACACTCGTCGCGGTGCTTATAAATGTACGGAATAATCCCCTTCACCAACATCTTCGTCAGAATCTTCTTTTGCCTTCTGTGGCGACAGGGCTTCTCCTCCCTGTCAGTGACGGACCGGTCAAATCTCACAAAGAGGCGGGCGCCCTCTTGGTCCAGTTGTAGTTTGTGATGTTTTCGGAACAAGGGAACGTCCACCTGGCACGCCTCGTCCACCTCTGTCCTCCCAACTGGGTCATTTCTTCTGGCATGTCCTGTGCCACGGTCGCATACGCACACACGTTCATAAAACTGCTGAGGTCTACCAATCCTCTTCTCCCTTTTTCAAAAAATTGGTGGTCATGGAGATAGAATTGACGCACAGTGGAAGGAAGTGGATTATGGGAGTTTTTCTGGTCATTAAAAAAATTAATTTTTCCAAACTGATGATTGGGTATCTTTCAATTCATTCATCATTAGGAAATCACGGCTTACCAATCCTTTTAAAATCTTGTAGATCATTTTTCTCTTTACCCCAATCCCCGCAAGTTGTCTATTGGCTATGATACTACTGCTAGGATTTTTGCTTTGATTAAAAAATTCATTTTTCTAGAATCCACTGTTGTCATGGTGATTTTTTTATTGCACTGCTCACCCCTTGAGCTTGGTTTCTGATCCCGCGATGCTTTCCCTTGACTGGTCAGCAGTGTCCCACCCCAGCCAGAGAACTATTCCGGTACGTCATGTAAGCATCACGAAGTGTCTCCTTTCTTTGATCTTCTGAACCTGCAATCCACTTTTCACCTACTGGTCAGAGGTGTCTCACCCTAGTGAGAGGGCTATTCCGGTACGCCATATAAGCGTCATGAAGTGTCCATAGTCACATGGTAAATGGTTGCTATGATGATATTTGCTTGACATTTCTTGTTGCTATGGTGATTTTTTCATTTGACAGCTCACTCCATTTTCACCCTTTTCCACTTCTGGTATGACGTCACTGACCCTTCTCCACCAATCAGAAGCCTCGCATCCAAACGAGGCTGGCGTATCTGAAGGGGGCCCCGGTACTACTCTTATAGCTGAGAGTGTTACAGGCTTACAACCTTAATTACAACCTTACAGGCTTGCAGACTTATATACTTAGTTACTTACCTACTTACTTACTTACTGACTGACTGACTGACTGACTTACTTACTTACTTACTTACTTACTTACTTACTTACAGCTGAAACAGGTCGATCGTAGACTCCACTGATATGCATAGCGTGCTTGAAGGATTATTATGGCACGTTATACACGATCACACGTTTCATCCCTTATCATCACGGAAATCGTTGTTTTCGTCCTTAAGAAGAAACTTGGAGCAAGTCTATTGCAAGTCTGCGTAGGTTTTTCCAGGCTAGAGAAAAAGCATGAATTTTTTTTTCCCGTTGATGAACCAAGAGCCAAGTCTTTTTCAGAAAGGGGCTGTTGTCAATTTGTACAGGAACAGTTTTGTCAATCTTAGGATCAACAAATGAAGAAAAATGTACTTGTTTTGGTTTAATTTTTATTCCTTTCCTGTAGGATATTTTCCCTGACAAAGCGGCAGAAAGAAAAATTCTATCCTTCTTTATCAAATGTCCAAATAAAGGCTGCCAGTGGACTGGCGAACCGAGATCAAAAGAGGTAGGTCTTAATTCTACGTTATTTAGGAATTCTCCTTTTAATTTTTGTTTTGAATATTTATTACAATTTTGGATACTCGGTTCTTCTTAGGACCCAACTACCGTTTATGTGTCGTTTTTACCGTCTGCACTGAAACGCTGCCTCGGCGCCAGAAATGCTAAATGCATCGCAAAGGACGCAGAAGTATCGTTTAGTTTCAAAAGGGATCCCATTGACATTCTTAAGTCCACAGGCCACTCTTCAAGAATAACGACTTCCCTCAGGAAATCGTGCCACCCCCAATAGATCAGTACCGGGTCTTGTCCGTTCTCTGTGCGGTCTGTAACGCCGTGGAGCTCGCGGAGGCCCGTTTGACAAGAGCAACGAACACAAAGTGTTCTGACGTCCTCGTCGGACTATTGCATAAAGACTATAGAGCGCAACGTTTCACTCGAAACAAGCAATCAAACTCGAAAACGGAGACAATTAACACAAGCATCAATTCGTCCGCCATTTAGATTAACGGCCGGAGTCTGTGATAGGGAACACGTGACTGCTGTGACGTCAGCGTTTTGTAAAAGTTCCTTTTCTCGGCCTTCATGTTCACACGTTAACATCTGGCCACCGTTTTCGAATTTATTCACTCAGAAAATTGTTTTCAAAAAGGTCCGTTTAAGGTGTCCGAACACGCCGGTTTAGTGTGGACGGGAGGCCAAACCGGAGGAAAAACGATGCGTTTTCAACTTTACCCGTATTAGTGTAGCTGGGGCCTTAATAATAAGGTAGCAGTACTAACGGGGGATGGCTGTAAGGCGGGAGTGACACTTTTCTCGACAATTTTCCTTACCATCTTGTCAATCCTTTCCCTTCAATCGTTTTCGCTTTTACTATTGGCATGTTCATGGTTTTAACCGAGGGATTAGTTTCTATGGCAACTGTGGGTGTGTGTCGGCGTTGAAGCGAAACACTTCAATTTGATATCAAATGAGATGGCATAAAGCTAAGTTAACTCCCCTGTACAAACAAAAACTGTGAGATGACAATGCTAAGGAAACACCTGCAAGAACACGTGACCCACAAGTGTAAATGGAGGATTCTTCACTGCAGACACCGTAACGCCTTACATCCAGCGTGTAAAAAGGAGGTAAGGTTCTGGGATATATAAATTGTGTTTGTGGTGTTTGTTGTTGCCATCCAAGTTTGCTCCAAGCATTTTCTGCGCTTTGCATATCTAGGGAGAAAGAACTTAACGTTTGTTATTTTTGTCATAGTTGTGGTGATTAATTATTTCATTCGTGATGAATAAAATTTCCCCTTTGAACTAGGTTTTTTGGGGGCGTACTTCTAATTTACAGTGGCTGTGGTCGCACTAAAGAGTTAAATCGCGATTAAGGAGTGCTTAATCGTGATTTAACTAAATTTTGTGTGCGACCCCCAAAAATGTACATTTCGAGCTCTTAACATATGGCGATGTAATTGATACCAAAAGCGGTAGACTTCAAAGATCTAAATTTCCATCTACAGCGTCTAAAAGAGTTGGATTTATTTCGAGCTTTATCTAAAGCTTGATATCTGAGCCAATCATGTGCAAGCACATGTCAAAACCATTAACACCATTTGAGCTGGTATGGTACAGTCAAAGCTCTCCTTGCGACCACTGTCGTAAGCGACCAGCTCTAATACGACCAGTATTGTGAAACCCCTTTTCTATTGTCACTTAAACTCTCTAACTGAAAGCTCTCGTAAGTGACCACTCCCGTAAGCAACCGCGACCAGCTGGTCTTTTCCTTTGTTTTAAAGTTCTCGTAGGCGACCACTCAGTCAACACTTAAATAAAAGCATTCACTTCTTGATCAAATTTAGAGTAGTACAAAACATAAGCGCTAATGGTGCGTTGACTTGTACATACACGAACCTCTTTTGTGATAGGCAATAAACAAACTATTTGATATTGTTAATACAATACTGTCGGCAACCAACAACTTATGCCAAGCTTTCTGCTAAAAGCTCTCGTAAGCGACCACCCTCTACTGTTTTATTACAGGGTCGCTTACAAGAGCCATTCTCGTAAGCGACCAGCTCTAGTTGCGACCACTTTTCTGAATTCCCGAGGTGGTCGCTTACGAGAGCTTCGACTGTAATTTGGTGGTCCAGTCAGGCTTTTCTACCCGCATAAAGCACGGAGAAAGGTGTCTGACAGACCGCCGCATTACTCGTTTTGCTCGTTTTGCTGCCGCTGAATTGTAGACGAGCGAGGCTAAAACAGAAGGAAGCCTGCGTTGTCTGCTCCTCAAGAGCATTCGTAGTCTTTTGAGGTGACGACAACGCGCTTTCACAGTTGCTTTTTGAAACACGAAAAAGGCCAAAAGGGCAAGAATAATTTTGATTTCTACAGCCATCGTCGAGGTAAGATTGCTTAGCACAAAAAAACAGACCCGTCCGTCAAGCCTAGACATACCAAAACCAAAATGTCTCAAGACGTGGTCCTGTGATGACAGCTTTGATATGGCCCATATGTAGTATTTGCTTAACTCATTAGTATCTCGCTTAATCGCGATTTCAAAAAGCCGTTCTTTGAAGTTTGATTAACAGGAGTTAACAGGCCTTAATCACGATTTAGCTCGCAATATAACAGCAAAGTGAGAAAGATATATTTTTCTATTTTTAGTCTTTTTTCTTTATTTATCTGTCTTCGTGGTATCATGCAATTGAAAAGCGCCAGCTTTGTAGTGCATGGCTTGTGGTGCAATTTTTTTTTTCAAGAATGTAGAAAAAGAGGGAAAAGGTGGATTAATTAAAATTGAGGAAACAAATGTGATTTAAATTAACATTTCAAGTAAAAAATTCATTTATGGAGACTTAACCAGTCCGCTATCAACCCAAAATGCTCTCGCCTGTGAGCAGTTTGTCTGCTGGTGTTAAATTGTTTTTCACGACTTTTAACTTGCAGGATATTGACACTAGAATTTAAGATTAGACTATCATTGTTTTTATTTTATTTTAAGGTTCACCGAGGAGAATGTAAGAGATTCCCACTTAACTGCCCACAGAACTGCGGAGCCAAAGCCATCGCCAGAGAGGAAGTAGGTGTTACTTGTCTGATAATCACACATCTCTTCATCATTCCATCGTTAATGTTGAGGGTCGGATACCACGACCTATTACACCTTGACCTTCTGAAGAGTCCCTTTGTGAAATACGCTCCTCATTCGTTCCTCTTTTATCCAAGTGCTTTCATCACTAATGCTTTATACGTAATGACGGTTTCCAGTTTGCCGATATAAATTAAAGTATTTAGAATATACTCTGCCTACTTTACGTCCAATGTGATTTACATTTGTCTACTTGTTGTAAACAAATAAATCTAATTGTTTAAAAGCGTCTTTTTTACCACAGATTCCATCTCACTTTGAGAAGGATTGTCCGCTGACGATAATTGCCTGCCCGCATGCTCAGATCGGCTGTACAGCAAAGGTAAGAAGTAGAAACAATGCTAAAATGGCTAACAAATTGTATTTATTGGTTTTGCTCCAGTTTTCTAGAATAGCAGAGTTATGAGCTTAAGTGATGTGGCAAATCGAATCTGAATTTTTTTAATTTGTTCCTCGTTCCGACCTGAGTAGTTTTAAAGAAGCAACCGATACTACTGATGTCATGCCATTGTACTTGTTAGAGCCTACTTTTGGAATAGTAGAACCACTACAAACGATGGGTATGCATGTGCTTCTTATCGACGTTCTTGGCCATTCAGTTAAGAACTCTGAATTGCTACGCATTAATTTCTTGAAAAAGAAAAAAAATTGGTTCACAGTGGTGTTACACCTCTAAAAGACTTCTTATTAAAGGTTGTAGAATATAGTTTCAAAGGCATACAAGTATGCACTCCAGTATATTCAAATGACTGGCGAGTGTTGTTTTGTCGCTGTACACCGAGTAAACTGTACAGTCCATTTGAGAAAAGAAAGAGATACTGTTAGCCGTGAAAACTAATTGTCTGAGTTGTAGGATAAATCGGCTTTGTTACTGGAGTACCGACGATCTTGAGTTCTAGACCGCTAACAGTTCCTTTCTAAATATTCGAGTCCACGAGCTTATCACGTGAGCTCACGCGAGTAAGCGAAGGCGTGAAACAAGCTCTTTGTGGAGCGAGCGTGAGCCGAGGGGGAACTGGGGAGGTCTGCCCCGGCTCTCTCGAGTGGGTGTGCATGACTTGACAAAGTGCATGAAATTGCGTAAAACATTTTTTCATCCGACAATCATGTTCATTTCACCTTTTACGTAACTTGCACTACTTCGCTCGTTTTACTGATACATACACCGATACTTGTGTTAAGGGGTACCCCTTTATCCTCTCTTGTGTTTATTAACTACGTAGTTATAACAATGTACCTATTTGATGACACGCTACGAAGGCAATTACTTCTAGTGACGTACAATACAAACTGAATGGGCAACAAAAGTCAGCAACGAAGCTTATCTGACCTATAAAGGCGATACGATCCATTTTAGTTTTCTCGTTAATTTCAATGATCTGTATTCTTTAAAAAGAATACTTTAAAAGTGAATTCTGCATGCTAAGTAAATTCGTCTTTAAATTAAACGTATCAATTTTAGCGCGCTAAATTAAAGGTTCCTACAAATAGGAAACTCTTAAGACCGTGTAATCGTGACCTATAAGTAACTTCAGTACTGACGGATATTGGGGAGTAGGATATATATCAAATTTACGTACGGAATACTGCTCCACATTATTTTAACAATGAAAATGATCATAATAACCAGTGATTACTTTTCTTTAGGTTCAGAGAAAAGAGATTGAATCTCATCTTCAATCTGCCACAAAGAACCATCTTGACTTTGCTTGTGAGAAGTTGAATAACACACAGACTCGGTTAAGTGACACAGATTCAGTTAAAAAGCACACAAGAAGAGCTGAAAGGGACCAAAAGAAAACTTGAGGAGAAGGTCAACACTCTTGAAAACAGACTGATGCAATTTCCTGGAGTACATACGTGGAAGATCACTGACTTCAGTGAGGTCTTGCAGCAAGCCAAAAGCGGAGAACAGACTGAAATAAAGAGTGATCCTTACTACGACCGTGGATATAATTTTCGATTATCCTTGTATCCAAATGGTTGCTCCCATGGAGAAAAAACTCACGTATCGATATTCTTTTGTATAATGAAAGGTGAATACGATGCCATACTGTCCTGGCCTTTCTATAAAAAAGTAACGTTCACTTTGGTTGATCAGCAGGAAGATCCAAACAACAGGGAAAACATCACTTACTCCTTTACGGCAGACAATAAAACATTTAAGAACAGCTTCATAAGGCCAGTGAAAGATGAGCTCCTTGGTATTGGCAACCCCACTTTTGTATCCCACGACAAATTAAAACAAAGGTGCTACATTGTAGATGACACTATTTTCATTCAAGTAGAAGTCGCTCCACCACAATTGTTGCTGTGTCAAAAATAAATAGCTGCTGATCGGAAGAGAATCCCGCAGGGAACGTCTTTTTAGTAAAATCTTTACTGCAGATGAATATATTGAGAAATGCCCATAACCAGTGGAAGATGAGCTCACTCGGTGTGGTTTCTTTGATTTTGGAACAACGAGTTAAGAGAAAGGAGCCACATTGTAGACGACATCGTTTTTATTCAAGTTGAAATCGCTTAGGTTGCTTTGTTAGATTTGCAAGAATAGTCACATTTACTATAATTTAAATGCTATATTCACCGCGCTACCCGGTGAATATAACATTTCAAGGCGCGGCTGCTAAGCTAAGTTCCTTTTTTTTTCGTGTGTTGTTTGTCAAGTTTTAGCTCCTTTTTTTTTTTTTTTTTTTACTTTTTGACGTCCCCATCTCAAAATTGTACTAAAACAATTATACGCCAAGGGCGAAATGGGGATAGCCGTTCAATTCAATGAACAACCCTCAGATTCGCGAGTAGTAACGCTCCTGGTCGAGTCATGCTACAGCGGCATTTATGTCGCACCTGGCTTGTTCAATTGAACACGGACTTTACCATCCTTTTCATGTCAGGTCGTAAATACTGTTTGCTGGGTTATTTACGTAATTTGAAATCTCTACGAAGCAATTTAGTTTCATTTTTTTTTTAATATTAAAGTTTCTATGATATGCGGACAATCTGCTTCACTTCACGGTATTCATGCAAAGAAAAAGTGTACAACCTTTCCAAGGGAACCCTGATGTTTCCTTCTTAAGCGTCTTTTAAATCCTGCACCCAGGGAGATTTTTGACGCCTTAGGGAGGAATACTTTTTTAAAGATGTTAGACCTTAGATGTATGCATGTTAAAAGCTCGCAACATTCCACTGATTTGGCACTCCCGGACCTCGTAGATAGAAGATGAGTGAAAAGAAAAACCAAGCCACTTCTTTGGTCAATAACTGCCGAAAAGACATGCTCGCGACAACTTTGTCTGGGAATATGTCTACAGAATACAGAATCTTATTAAAAAAAATTCCCCTCCTTGTTACATCAAATATTTGCAATGTCAAAAACACCAAGAAACAAAGAATTAATTGGGCGAAAATATATCTGTGATAAGTTTTAAAAAGTAATTGTAATCATTGCTATTTCTATGTTTTTTTTTCTGATTTCAGTGTAATCTTAACGTACTTCTTGTAGTTCATTTTAAGCTAATTTTAAGTTTTATTTTTTGTTGCTTAAAAAGTGTCAATTCCATCATCCGAAACTGAGTGCAAATTACGTAACTACGAATCTTCTTTGCTTTGAGTTTTTAGTAGTTCAAAATAAAAATTACAGGTACATTTTCTAAGTAAAAATATAGCACTGGCATAGAATCTAACAGGCTGTATGTTCAAAAGACAGATTTGATTGTTATCATCTTTCTATAAAATAAAATAAAAAATCCTAAAACACCATTTGATAGTCTGCGTGCTTAAGTAGTTGCGTGTAAAAGCTATCGCAAATTACACGTGCAAGGCGCCATAAAGATTCTTTTTCATGAAGTTTTCATGAAACTCCTGGCGGCATTTCAAGTCTTGTCATCCTAAACAAATAAAAAGCTCTTATATTAACATAATTATCAACTTACACACATACTGGACTTATGCTAATCAAGAAAATGCTGCATCAAACTTCATTAGCGTTAAGACTGTTGTGCTGTGAAAGAAGAAAGGATTTAAAAGTGAGTAAGCAGTTTTAACGTTAACTGTTTAAAAAGAAAGCCGAAATATTCTATATCAAGTCAAAAAATGTATGCACTGGAACAAGCTCTGTGGAATAGGTACAAAACTTAATATTATTTATAAAGAATTATAATTCGCCATTTGATCAAACTATATTGGAGTTATTTCTCTCCTTTCCAAAGAAGGGATTGAGAGCAAAAAATTGACAAGAATTGAACAGGAAAGCTTTCTTTCTCCATCATGTTAGCAATTCACCTGAGATAGTCCTATCATTTTTTTTTTTGGAACATTCGGAATTAAAAAAGAAAACGTTCCACGTATCGCCGGCCGAAACAAGACTTAAGGACCTTCGCGCCCACATCCTCCCACGTTCAGGTTTTTTAAAAAAAACTTCTGCTGCAGTTAGGTATTAATACACAAAGGATTTCAAAATCAGCTTTAAAAGATTTCAGTGGACGTTTTGTTCCCTTTTACTAAAAATAAAAGTTCGATATCATTTCCGTTTGTGTACATAAACGATGGTGTCACGAATCGTGAAACTAAGAACTTAGTGAATAGTATATGATAACACAACCTTTTTACGTGTTTCAAAATTTCTTTGCATAATTTGCAGAACTTATTACAATCTTTGTAGCCGTGTAAGGGGGAGTAAGCTCTTTTGCCCGTATTCCTTTTCAATTTTACGTTTCGAGAATCAATGAGTGTTCAGTAGTTACTTAGCTCCAATGCCTAAGCTTGCATTTCACCCAAAGCAGGGAGTTGCAATTGGGCGTAATTCATGGTCACTGGTTTCGGTTAACAGGTTCCAACTCTGAAACAGAATGTTGTTTTCCTTTCCAATTTTTTTCGCAAACGCGAGAAACATAAGAATGTTTGAATGCTGGACATTTTCTTAGTACCAATATGCTTGAGTTGCACTTCCCGTGCTGGGTTCATCAGTTTTCGTTGAAACTGAAATAAACATAGAAGAAAACGTAATTCTTCCTTTGAGGGAGATTCAGACAAAGCGAAATGTTACGTAGACTAGTATAGCAAGCCGAAACTTGCAAGGACACTGTTTTCGACGGGAAATGACGCCGAAACGTCATGTTCTAGCGTTAGTGTTTCTTCTAAAATTCAAAACGACATTCAAAACCATTCACATATTTCCCCGAATGAGTGCGTTTGATAGCAAAAGTTTGGAAATAAAGATTTCTACGTTTACTAGGTCTGAGAATTAAGAGAGCCCTTCTATCCGATAAACTTTTCCAACCACGCATGAAACGTTGAAAACTGTCAGTAGTAAAGGGGGCCCACATAGGAAATTTCCTGGCTTCTGATTGGTCGAGAGGGTTGCCCCTAGCAACGGACCGGAACCGGAAGTGACGTCACCGGAAGTGTCCCTAAACCGGAAGTCACGTGGTTTGGGATGGGAAACCGCGGACCAGTGGGAAAAATCGATCGTGGGCTCAGGATGGGGCAAAACCGCGGAGCAACGCGGGCGCAAAGTCCAAAGTCCAAGTTGGGCAGCGGGGGCAGGTATAAAAAGAGAACCACAGGGGTGAGGGGATAGTCATGAGTTTCTACATCACCCTCCTCAGTGATCAAGCGCAAGGCACGGGTCAAAACTTTACGGCGCGACTGCCTCGTTCCCATTATTTGGTGGAAGATGATTGGGAAGTGGCTTTGGTGCATATCTCCCACCCGGGGTTTAATCAATCCTTGGAAGATCAAACCAAGCAGAATTGGACGCAAGAAGATAGTCAAAAACATTGGATGAAAACAGATATCAAATACATGCCAAAACGTGCGGATGGCACGACTGCAGTGAAAGTCACCAAACAAATCCATTTACCGCCAGGGTATTACTACAATTTGAAAGAAGCATGGATTGCCATCACGTACGAAATGGAAAAACAACACATGGAGGTCATGTTGGATATAGCCAAAATGAACGTGGACGATTTAGCCAAACGACAACAACTAGCCGCTCTTAACCTGGCTCAACCCTATGTGAAAATCACCAATACGGGCGTTGCCCCTGAATTAGATTCCCTGTATGTACTCATTCCAGCCAACATGCAATTTGAAATGGAATGGAAATTGGCTGATGGGCCTGGTGAAAGATGGAACACCAACGGAACGCATTGTCCAAGAAAAGAATTATCTGGTGAAACATATCGTGGATTACGACGATCGGCATAAATGGGAAGCAACGGTTGGTCCTCCCGCCAAATATCCCCCGTTGGGGCATGTCTCCGTCAGCTTTACCCACCCCGACTTTGATTATTACTTCTTCTTGGGTCCGAATTTGAGTCGACAACCCTTTCCTACCACCCCCACGGTCAAACAGCAACAAGGACAACAACAATTGATGATTTACACGGATCTGGTGGCACCGAGCATTGTGGGAAATCAAGAAAAAGGGTTTTTACGTACCTTGGATGCCGGCAATACCGATCATCAATTTGATACCAGGCAACGGATGTATTTTCCTCTTGGCCAAACCATCTTTGACAGCATTGCCATCGACATTCAAACAGCGAATGGACAGCCGGCTCCCTTGAAACAAGGCCGAACCATCCTCACCCTTCAACTCTTCAGAAAAAGTCAACGAACATGAACAGTCGATTGTGTAATAAAGATGACAAAACAATAAAGTGTCATGGAACATGCTTTATTGGTCATTCCTTTTGTTGACAACAAGTAGAAAAAAATGAGTCCAAGGTCCTTTTACGAGAAGCTGATACAGGTGTTCATCCGTGCAATGGCTTGGGTTTTGGTCTGGCCCAGAAAGTAGAGGGTTTTGCGGGTCGGCTCATAGGGATCTCGCAGTTCTCCCCAGAATCCTTCCATGACGTTGTCGTCTTCATAACAAATGCCATACCACACAGGATTGTCTTTCCAAACCTCCTTGACTTGCTTCACAAATTCCGGGTCTTCTTTCCAACGTTGAAGAGGGGTGACTTGAAGGACGGACAGAGGAACGACGTGTTGGCAGGAAGGACAAGTGAGGATCTGTTTGGTGTGGGACTTGTCCGAGGCGATAGCACAGCCGGCATGACAAGGTTGCCCACAGCACCTCAAGGTGGCATGATTGACGACAGGTGTCAAACAGATCACACATGGTTTGGATTGCGCCATCAGGCCAAAGGATCAAAGAGGGGATTGGTCAAGAGTTCAAATTCGTTGGGGGTGATGATGCCTTCGAGCTGGAGTCGGCACACTTCTTGATAAGGGACTTGGTAACGCAAGGGCTGGACCAGCTCTAAGATTTGTTGTCGGATTTGTCCTAAACGTTGTAGGATTTTCACGGCTTCCGGACTGATCTTGTCGGCTTTGTCGCTCATTTACCACTGGTAGTAGTTTTTCAAAGTTAATAAACACAATTCGTGACGACTGAGATGTTTTTCACTGTGAAGACGAAGTAGTTCAAAATAAGAAGCTTTGAAACGGATTTCCTCCAAGTCTTTTTCCAGCTGAGTCAACAAGGTGCGTAGACGATCAATCACTTGTTGGGCTTCTGGACTGAGGACTGGATCATCCATGAGTGTGAAACATGGAGGGGGACGGTGGGTTTTTTATAGAGAAACAAAAGGGTCACGTGGGAGGGAATGGGCCAATGAGAAGGAGACCCCATGATGCTTTGGGAGGGGAAGGGGTGGGGGACCCCCTCCCCCCTCCTTAGATACCCCATCAGGCATTGCGCGGATCGGGGTATATAAGTCAAGCGAGGCCCCAGGACGTCACTCCTAGCCTTGAGCCGGTCCTGAGTGACTTATGTCAGTTGAGGAAAAGAAAAATGGTTCAAACAAGAAAACCCTTGGGCTCCTTAGCCAGTGTTGTGAACGTGGGAGGTGAAGACCATTTGCGAAGGAGGGTACGACCCGAGAGAACAGCAGTGGAGCGGCAGACAAGAGCAATGAATGAGAGACGAGAGGAAACGTGGCGCCCCTTGACTAGACAGCGCGTGGCTGCTTTTTTCGAACTCTTTTTGCGGTGCATGGTATGGACGGAGAATGGAGAACGTGAGGGCAGGCCCCATCCGGAGATCGTGGAAGCCTTACTGCGAGCCCTGGTGGACAAGATCATTCCTTGGGTGGACCAGCACCGCGTCTGGTCGCGGTTTGAATGTCGCTGGCCGATGACCCTAGAACATTACCGAGAAATGGACAACGACCTGTGTAATTTTTTGCCAAGAGTGCATGCGGGCCGCCCATGGCAAAGAATTCGTCTTTATTTTGGGGACATGGAGCGGGTGCGGGAGGAGCGGCGGCGGGCGGAGCGGGAGAGGAGAGAGCAGGCTATGATGCACGACCACGTGCGACGTGTTTTGTTTCCTTGAACTTTGAACATGTTGAGTTTTTTTATTGTGAGTCAAGGCTGCTGTGCGTCAAGACCGACTATTTATGATCATAGTGCAAACTCAGTGTTGTCAGTTTTTATTTTTTAATTAAAAAAGAGTTGATGTTTTTTTACAAAGGGTTGTCTGTGTTCTTTGCCACGCGGGTTGGGGGGCGCACCTATTTACAATTAAAAAAACTAAAAATTGAAAAAGTAAAAAACTAAAAAATGGCTATGTACAGATTGAAAACATAAAAACTAAAAACATTACAAATGAAAGTCTTCCAGTTCCAGGCGTAATTGATCAATGTTCTCGGGGAGACAGAACGTGCGGTTGAATAAGGCTTGAATTTCGGCTCGGGTTTGGTTGTCCACATCCCGGGATCCCACGATAGCACTGCTTTGATGAAGGGTGGGTTTTTTAGGTCCCCAAGGGACAAACTGACTGCCAGTGACCAGGGTGGCGGCATTCTCATTGACTTGGTAGTAATGGTCCGAGCGGTACCATGATTGACTGGGAATGTCAAACAGATAGACGGGTTTGCCTTGATCCATAGCCAATTGCACGGTCCAACCGGTGCCCCCTTTCACGCGTTTCTTATCCTGTTCCAAGATGCCAAAGGCATAGAGGGTATGGGCTTTCTTGGCAATTTGATAATTGCGTTGCAGCAATTGCAGGGTGTAAAAATGACTGGGCATTTGTTTCCCTAGTTTCTCCGCCGCTTGGTGAAGATGAGGGTTGGCCAGCATGAGGACTTCCACGGTGGACGGGGTGATGAAGGTCGCTCGAGGATGGTTCGGGGGGACCAGGACTTCGACTTGCATCCCAAACTGTTTACCCAACTGTTCGACGAGTTCGTCCGTGCCTTTGGCGCCCCCGGTGTACACCACAAGGTCATGACCAATCTGCAGTTCCAAGGCATCCACATCGTGTTCTCCGATCATGTCGATGTTGGGAGGCATTGCTTTGAGAATGACGATCTAGAGACCAAGGGAGCTCCTTAAATAGGGCAAGCTGACCAATGGGAAGACAAGAGGTCCTTATAGGGTCATAACAAGCTGACCAATGAGAACACGAGAGGTCCTTATAGGGTCATGAGAAGTTGACCAATGAGAGCCAAGGGTCGAGGGTATAAAAAAGGTATGGGCGGGTGAAAATCTCGAGCACGATGTCTGTTGATCGGAAGAGAAAGCAAAGCGACCACCCTGCGGGGAAGAAGAAGAAGAAGAAGACCATTCAAACTATGACGCCCGTGGACTGTGATCCGGTGGTGCGCGAGGTGGTGGAAGATACCCGAGCGGCTGTGGAAGATATGATGAAAGAATTGAATAACATGGTGTCTCCCCAGACATCACCGCCTGAATACATCGTACCTATGCCCAAGACCCTCCCAATTCGGTGGACACCATGGTATGCCCTTGCCATGACGTGCGTTTGGAGGCACGAGAATCTCAAAAGGGATGGAAGTATGTGAAATGTCCCATCCAACCCTGTTTGCTGTTTTGTGGGCAAGATCAAGCCCCAGACTATATGAAAGCCGTGTATACCCAACCTCATCCAGAAGTGATAGACATGTGGACTTGTTTGCAATGCTTTTGCCGTGAACCCGCCACGCTGCAACAGAGCCATTCGACCCAGAACCCCGATCGCTTGTTTCTGAATTGTTCCAAGAAAAAGTGCGGCTTCTTCCGATGGGCCGATCAACCCTTGGGTCCCAAGTACTGGAGCTGGTTTCATGACAACCCACCCAAAAAAGCCGATCCACTCGCTGAACCACCCAGCCGCGATGCTCAAGGCTATCCCAAGCGTGGCGTGGACATCCCAGGACCGCCCCCTCGAAGGAAAGAGGACGTGGATCGGCCCCTGACAGACTATGAGAAACAGTTGTTGCGAGAGATTCAAGAGCTCAAGAACCGTCAAGAAATGATGGTGGCCCCAGCGCCACCACCCCCCAAATACAGTGACAGTGTCGAGAACTGGCAGAAAGGTCGAGAGAGTGTCGTGTATGACGGTCTCTTTTAAAATGTATAAAGGAGAACGAATAAATGTTGTTTTTATCAATAGGACCATGGAGTCTGTGTGGATGTGTTATGCGTGGGAGTCTGTCTTGTCTCTGGTGCAATGGCAAAGCCACCAATCGCTTTGCCAAGTGTTATATGATCACCAACCCGGTACCAACATCCCTATTCCTCCTTGTCCCGAGGACACGCATCCTCTCCACGTCTTTGAAGAAACCCACGTGGATCGTAACCTGTATCGATGGGTGGTGTTTGTCTTATGGTTAAAAGCGCATCCGGACGCGTGGCGATGGTATCGAATCATTCAAAAGGCGCATCCCGACACGGTCCCCACCATACCGACCTTATGGGATGAATGCCAGAACGTATGGCCCCTCGAAAGAAAAACACACAACCATGGTTGAGTCGTTACCACGATCCTCGTGCCCCAGGGAGTTTAGGAGGCGTGCAGCGGTTTGCCAAAGCCCATCGTCTCCCTTTGAAACAAGCCCAACGGGTCTTGGAACGGGATTTGGCCTACACGTTACATAAACCGCGACGTCGTCGTTTTCCCACCGTCCCCGTGATCGTGGGAGGGTTGGACGATCAATGGGTCGCGGATTTAGTGGAAGTGCAACCGTTGGCCAAATATAATCGGGGCCTACGATACTTGTTGACGGTCGTGGATGTCTTGTCGAAATACGCGTCGGTGCAACCCTTGAAAGACAAAACCGGCGTGGCCCTAGTGAAAGCCTTTGAGAAGATTTTGAAACAAGGACGACGACACCCCAACCGATTGCAAACGGATCGAGGGAAGGAATTTTATAATCGGACGTTTCAACGATGGCTCGACGAGCAAGGCATTCATCATTTTTCCACCGAAGGAGATGCGAAAGCCAGTGTGGTGGAACGATTTAACCGCACCTTGAAAGAACGGTTGTACCGGTATTTTACCGCGGCCAACACCTTACGCTTTGACGATGTCTTACCCGAGTTGGTGCAAGGGTACAATGCCACGCGTCATCGAAGTATTGGCATGGCCCCTCAAGACGTGACGTGGGACAACGAAGAAGCCGTGTGGAAACGATTGTACGGTCCACGAGGGAAAGACCAGAAAAAACCTACATTCAACGTAGGCGATCGGGTGCGTCTGAACAAGATTCATCGGACGTTTGAAAAAGGGTATCTCCCCGGTTGGACCGAAGAAGTGTTTGTGGTGCATCGTGTGATCCCGGGCCCCTTGCCGACCTATAAGATTCGCGAATGGGATGACACCCCCGTCCAAGGCACGTTTTATGAAGAGGATTTACAAAAAGTCCATGTGTCCGACGTGTTTCGCATCGAAAAGGTACTTAAGCGTCAAAAAGATCGATGGTTGGTCAAGTGGAAAGGATGGCCGGACAAGTACAATAGTTGGATTGCTCGTGGTGACGTGACCTCTCTCCAACCACCCAAGAAGAAAGAGACAAAGCCACCCAAGCCATCCAAAAGACGACGACGCGACTAAAAAATGACGTGGGTGCCCAATTCTTCGTTTTACGTGACGTTGATGAGTCATGCGAGTACCAAGGAGTTTCCTGGCAACAAAGCCCATCAGTTCAGAAACCGGTTGCCGAAACCCATCCGATTTATGGGACGAGGATGGATGGTAGGCATGGTGAGCTTATCCTTACCCACCATTCCCGTGGTAGTGGAAGAAGGAGGAGAGGAGTGGGCGATTCCCATCCTCTGTTGTATGTACGATGGCACGAACGGGTGTATTCCCAAGACGATCAAGGCAACGATCGATGGTACCATGAACGTCGCGAACTCACTGTCTACGGTCGAGATATGAAAAAGGAGATGGCCTCGTCGACGGGATCGCAGTTTTTTCATCAACTGGTGTACCGTTACCAGCAAGCACGTGCGAAACAAACCGCCTCCAAAAACAAATGGACAGAGAACGATGGCCTCAAATTGGTCCCGACCTTTGAATGGACCTCCGAAGGGGATTTGTTGTTGAATACCAAGCAAGTGGATTACAAAGCTCAAGTGGCGCACGTGTCATGGGGCAGAACCTTGGCCCTGAAAATGGGATGGATCGAACAAGTGTCTCCCGGTCAGTATCGATTGGGCCCGAATCTCTTGCCAGAATTTCAAGGCATGTCCACCATTCCCACCCCGACGGATGTCCGCGATACCAGCAACAAACCCACCTTTTGGAAAGTGGAGGGGGATTATGTGAAGTTGAGTCTATCGTGCCCTTGGCGGTTTGTAAATTTGAACGAGACCTTTCGTCCCTCGTCGGAATTTGCTCCGACGCGTCCTTTGCACGTGTATTGCAATGTAGGGACCAGCAGCATGGTAGGAGGTCGCATCATCGATCTCTTACGAGAAATCAAGTACCAGTCACAAAACACCACCCACTTTGAACCTCGCCATATTCAATATGTCCCAGTACGCAACGAAGTGGTGGAAATCGTGGAAACCCAGATGGCCGAAACCAATGGGGATCTGGTCCAATTTGGGGAAGGGCATGCTCTCCTCACCCTGCACTTTAAAAGGGACGTGGTGGTGTGAAGAAGACAAAGATGTCGTTCTACGTGACGTTACCCAGTCATGCCAACCGCCATGAATTTCCCAACAACCAAGCCAATTCGTTCAAGATTCGTTTACCGAAACCGTTGCAGTTATCCGGAGGTGGATGGCAAGTGGGGTTGAGTGCCATTTCCTTAATTACCGGACACGGGGGTCAACATTTTTAATCTGCTGCCAGCGGATCAGTTCGTGTTTGGCACCTCTTGTTATCGATTGACCTCCAAGGCACGTGAGGTCCGTAGCTTCAATATGAAAATGGACGATTTGAAACAGGATGATTCCATTGTGGATGGAGTGACCTTCATGAAAGCCTATTTGCATTGGGTGACACAACGTATGACCATTGCTTACCTACCCTACTATGGTGTACCGGATACGGACGGTGGAAAAAAGACGTGTACGACCTTTGAGTGGGACGGCGAAGATTTGGTGATCAACAATCGCAATGTTGCACGGTACAAGTATGGGCGTATAGGCGGCACCGACTACTTCTTCTACATACCCCACTTTAGCATTCATTCACTCCTGGCCAAAAAAATGGGATGGTTTAAAAAAAACGACCAAGGAAACTATGTGTTGGGACCCAACTTGACCATCGAATTGCGTGATGGACGGGTCCCCCTTAAAGATAACATTGAAATGAGAAATAGCAAAAACGACCCGGAGTATTATCAAGTGACGACGGATAATAATGGGACCACATGGATTTGGTTGAGTTTCAGCGTGAATTGGCGTTTCACCAACTTAAATGTGGCGTTTCGTACCGTGGTGGGGGATCCCACGCGAACGCTCCACGTGTACTCGGACGTCGCAGGCAGCAGTGTGGTGGGCAATCGCGTGACCGATTTGTTGCGTGAAATCCAGTACAAGCGAGAAGGACGTGGCACCATGTACTTTGAACCGTTGCACATTCAATACCTACCGCTTCGAAACGAGGTGGTGGAAATCATTCACATTCAAGTGGCCGAAACGATTGGTACCGGAGGAGACTTGGTCAAGTTTGGTGACGGCCATACCATTGTCACGTTACACTTCAAAAAGACATAAAAAGGGGAGGACTTGACCAAGGGAGTGACCAATCACAACAAGATGCCCAAGACGAGAAGACGTCGAAGACGAAGAAGAAGGCAACGAGGGGGTCTCTTGCCTCTGGCTGCACTGATTCCAGCCTTGATCGCGGGAGGGAAAGCCGTGGTCTTGGGTGCCGTGGGGGGTGCGGCGAGTTACGGGGCCTAAAAAGGGTTGGAAGCCGCCTTTCGAAAAAGAAGACGATGAGGACGGTATAAAAAGGGGGTCACGTAAAGCCCAAACAAACGTTTATCCCTGGTGAAGAAGAAGACACCATGCGAGGGGGAAGTTTGACACGATTTCGGACCGATGAGTGGTATGATCAACAAGGCAAAGGGTTGATGACGGATCTCTTGCGTGGGGGGTTCCAAGGCCTTAAAAGCACGCGAAATCCTTTAAAATTGCCTAGTAATATCAAGAGAGGCTTGGAAACGGGCTTGACACGCGGTATCAAACGCAAAGCCGAAGACGTCCTTAAAAAAGAAATTACCAAACAAGCCAAGAAAGCCTTGAGCCATAAGAACGTGAAAGAAGCCGTGCGTGTGGCCAGTGCTTTGTTTCCCAAGCAAACCAAACGTGCGCGTGATATTTTGGGAGTGTGAACATGGAACCCGTGCCTTCACGACCTCGACGGATTCGTAGTGATTGAGGCTTGTCTCAATGGGGAGGACTGTATCCTTTTTGGAAACTCATGCGACGACAACGTGGCGGCTGGTTGAGTCCCGAGGTGATGAGACTCCTCGGGTTTGATTTGAGACAACGCTTAGCACGACGACGACGGTATAAAAACCCCTCACGACGACGACGGGGTACCAGTACTCGACGACGACGACGTTAAACATGCCTGACGTGAGTACGCAAACCGCCCCGGCTCACGCGCGTTCCGAAGGGACCGTCAACCCCGCGTTACGGCTTTTCAAGGTGCCGCCCACCGACATTAGCATCAATGCCTATCGCATGGTCACCGTTCAACCCACCACCACGGGTATCAATCCTATGGAATTCATTATTCCGGGGTTGGACGATTTTGTGGATTTGGGACGCAGTTACTTTACCATGGAATTGAGATTGCAGAAAAGTACGAACGATAACTTGGTGGCCGCGGAGAAATTGTGGCCCGTCAACAATTTGGCCCATTCCATCATCAAACAAATTGACTTGCATTTGAATGGCACGTTGATCAGTCCTCAATCCGACACCTACCATTACAAAGCGTACCTAGAAACCTTGTTGAATTATGACCGAGAAGATGGCAAGACCGTGTTAGGACCCCAAGGCTGGTACAATCAAGTGGATTTCCCACCCCAATGGACTGCCACCAATACAGACAAAGCAGGAAACCATCAACATTGGCAAGATCTGACTGCTAATCATAAAGCGGCCTTCGACACCTCTGCGGCCGAAGTGGAGAAGTATGCTGGAGGTCTCACCCACAGTCTGGTGTTTACCCCGCACCTGGAAGTGTTTCACACCTGCAAATTGTTGGTGCCAGGCATCGAAATTAAGATGAAATTTCATTTCAATGGCCCGAACCTATTTTTGAATGGCGTGGGTCTCGCTGGCCGATTGATGGACCTTTAGCATGCAAGGCAACCTGACCCGTTTTGACATCCCCAACCTGTTTCAAAACAGAATACCGGACCGATTGATTGTAGGGTTGTTGGACAGCCGCGCCTTCAACGGGGATGTGACCCGAGATCCTTTCTGCTTCCAGAAATTTGGTCTGACCTCCATCAAACAGATTGTCAAAGGAGAAGAATACCCTTATGAAACCCTGCTCTTGGTGCACAACAATGGCACCCGAGATAACTTGGGGTACTTCCGTTTTCTGCAAGCCAGTGGCGCCTGGTGTAAAAAGAAAGGCAACATGGTGGAACTAGGAGATTGGGGCCAAGTTAAAAATTGTACCTTGTACATGTTTGACAATGTGGCCAATGGATGTGCAGACAGTCAAACCCTCAACCCCAAGCAAACCGGCGATTTACAACTCGTCTTGGAATTTGGAGCCGCCCCCGCTACCAATATAACTGTGCTCGTCTATGGGGAATTTGAGAACTTGCTGGAGATTGACCCGAACGGAGCCGTGTTGTACAACATTTACCAACACTGAAAAAAGAAAGAAGATGGAACACGTGGCCTTGAATAATGTGCAATTGGATTATTTAGCCCGCGACGACCCCCAATTGAAACCTGTGTTTTACGGGACGGTGGCCTGTGATCGATTACCCAAGCGTCCTGTCAAGACCCAACGCCAAGGGTACATTGTGAACACCGACCCGCACGATCAACCTGGACAACATTGGTTGGCGGTGTGGACGGATGGAAATGTGTGTGAAGTCCTCGACAGTTATGCTTTGCCCTTGGACACGTACGTGCAAGCCACCCCGTTACGAGATTGGATCGTGCAACATTGGAAGTATGTGGTGACCAATGGCAAGTCCCTCCAAGCCATCTCAAGCAAGAGTTGTGGCGATTACGCCTTGTTGTACTTGAAAGCCAAAGCCCGTGGACAGACCTTGCAAGCGTTTTTAAATGAGTTTTCCGATCATGATTATGTAAGCAATGACCATCAAGCCGGTCAACGTCTTCAACAATTGATTGTAGGCCAAGAAGCGAGATGGTATCAACTCTGTTGTCATCCGTATCATCAACGGAATGGTTAAATAAAAAATAGATTGGAAAAACGGTGTCGGAGTCGTAGCTCAGTCGGTAGAGCCTTTGGATCCCCTAAAAACAGGTGTTGGGGGTTGTGCGTGGGTTCGAGCCCCACCGACTCCAATAAAAAGGTGCCTTTTTTTTAAATGGGTAGTTGTCCTCATCATGCAAACGGGAAAACCGTTTCGTTTTCATACCCCCTCCAGTATTTTGGTGGTGGGGCCTTCGGGATGCGGCAAAACCGTGTTTACGGAAAAACTCTTGGTAGACAATCCCGAGTTGTTTGAAAGTCCCCCGACTCAAGTGCATTATTGTTATGGGGCCTGGCAAGATCGATTTCGAGGCATGCAAGATCAAGGGGTGGTGTTTCACGAAGGCCTTCCCGATCATGAGGCGTTGGTCCAATGGTTTCCTCAAGGACAGGGGGTCCTCGTCTTGGATGATTTAATGGATGAAGGGAGTCACGATAAACGCGTGTTGGATTTATTCACCAAACATTCGCATCATCAAGGGTGACGGTCCTATACTTGTGTCAAGACATGTTTCCCGTGGGTCGGTATGCCAAAAGTATTTCCCGCAATGCCCATTACATTGTAGCGTTCAAGAATCCCCGAGAACAATTAGGGGTACGCAATGTCATGCTTCAATCGTTTCCGACCACCTGGAAAGACACCTTGGAGACCTTTCATCAGGCCACCACGCGCCCTTATGGGTATTTGATGTTAGATTTACACCCCGCCTCCTCCGATCAACAACGGTTGTTGAGTCACCTGTTAAAAGACGAAGGATGGACGCGCACCTATCAAAAACGTCTATAAAGGCACGACACCCCCTTGGAACAGGAAAAAGAGAGTTAGCATGGCCGATGACGATCGTCAACCTCCGCAAGCGTACGATACCGTGGCCCCGGCTGGGGTCGGGGCGACCACCAGCAATCAAATGTCCCCAAGGGCCTTCCAAGATTTGTATTTGACGGGAGACCAAGGCCTTCTCGACGTCGCCATGGAGGAAATCCACCCCGATGCTCTCCATGAGTTTTTGTCAAATCTTCCCTCTCCCAGCACCATCGCGGGGTTGCCCGATGTGGATGGTGCACCCCCTGTACAGACCTCTACCCCAGCCGGGGTAGGAAGTCGAGCATCCCATTCACCCTCATTCCATAGCCCCCAGACCACCCCGGAGTCCCCGAGAAGTCCACCTGGTTGGCGAACAGCGCCAAGTGGTCGGACAGCCGCGGGTGCAGGGGGTAATGGTAATGGACGTGGTGGTGGGCGTGGTGGTGGTGGTGGACGTGGCGGTAATGGACGTGGTGGACGTGGTGGACGTGGCGGTGGTGGTGGTGCTGGTGGTGGTGCTGGTGGTGCTGGTGGTGCTGGTGGTGGAGGTGGTGCTGGGGGTGCTGGTGGTGCTGGTGGTGGTGCTGGAGGTGGAAGTAGAGGAGGTGAAGGTGGAGGAGGTGGAGGTGGAGGAGGTGGTGGTGGTGGTGGTGGTGGCCGTCGTGGTGGACGACGGGGGCGACGACGACGACTTTTCCCCGGTTCACCTTTGACACCTGCCTCCAATCCAGCTAGCCCTCGAGGATCTTGGAGCGGGAGTCCACCCCCTTGTACCTTGCGTCAAGCAGATTTACAACGACGTTTACGCATGCTGTTACAAGATCAAGAACAATTGGCCCAAGGACGGGAAATTGCTAATGTGACCATGACCAATAGCATTGTGACCAGTTATAAACAGGGAGGAGCCCCCAGCGTACAAACCTCTTCGTCCCGGGTTTCGCCGTGATGAAAACCGTCGTATCGTTATTGAATGGATCCCGACGTCCTGGCCTCCCCTTGCCACCCGAATTGTTACAACGTATGGATTCGTTGTATGCCTTTTACCATCAACAATGGTGGTGTTATCGCAAAATGTTGAATCATTTCAAGTGTTGCCATGCCTTGTTCAATGGACTGGCGTTACTCCTGATGGCCGCCGGCATGATTGCTGGTCCCCTGTTGGACAACAGCACGTTGGTGGCGTGTTTGGCGGCGGTGGGCACCGTGGTCAAAGGATGGACCGATTTTAAACAATACCGGTTCAAAGTGACCATGAGTCGGTTTGCGTTTACCACCTATGCCAAAGCCTTGACCGAATTGAAAACCCATGGGCGCGGGGTCCCCTTGGAGGACCTGGAAGGATTTTTAATCAAGATGCAAACGTTGGATGATACCATTGTGGATTTCACCCCTCCCTTACCCAAACGGTGCGTCCAAGAGTACCATTGTCATTTTGTCTACCAACCCGTGGAAGCCCTATGCTATGTGGACGGATGTCCTCGTCCCTTGAGACCCAAAGACTATTGGATAGATAAAAAGCCGCTCCCTCCCAGTCCCACACTCTTAGAACCATGGCCGTCCAACGAAGACGACGAAGAAAAAGAAGAAGAAGAACACGACAACAAGGCGGTGGGTGATGGTCCGATTTGAAACGCAATACCCGTCAAGGCTATAAAGAGACGCAAAACCTCATCAAACAAAGCAAAGCCCTTCAACGTGTCTTGTCGCACTCATGGTATCCTTGAGGAGAAGACGACGACGACGTCGTGGTCAACGAGGCGGTTTTTTGAACTTGTTGGTCCCCGCCATGGCAGGATTGGGGAAAGCCGTGGCCTTGGAAACGGATAAACGTATAAAACGCACGATCCAAAAAGCCAACCAACGGTATCGTCGCCGTCATCGGTAAAAGATGCAACGTCTTCGACGTCAATTACCGTTTTTACGGTCCATGTTACAAGAAGCCAATGGTTCCAAACGTCAAGAGTTGTTACAACATGCTAATGCCGATCAAATCAATGCTGTGAGTGAACTGGTCTTGAACTTATTGAAAAACAAGATTCCCGTCACCCCACCCATCCTGGCCAAGCTTCGACCCTATAAAAAGGTGCTACGCGATTTGGGACGTCGTCGACATTCGGTGAAAAAGTGTCGTGCGTGGTTAGTCCAACAAAAAGGACGCGGCTTATTTCAAGGACTACATCACGCGTTATGTCAATGTGTTCGTTAACGCTCCCTACCTGGATGCGTCTGTTACAAGACGCCAATCGGACCACCGACCAGTGGAAAGACGAGTGTTCTTATTGGAAGCATAAATATCACCTGTTGTATCGACAGTACCAACATATCTTAAAGTCCCGTCTTTGTGAGAGCTGTCGTGAGATAGAAGACGGGGAACTTTGCTCCGATTGTAGTCAACCCCCATGGATGAGGTGTACATGATTCCCCACAAGGACTTGGAGCAACTCATTCAATATTACAAAGGAGAACTCACCGAAAATGCCTTGTTGAACAAAGCCGCCACGTTAGCCGCCAAAAAACATGTGTTGTTAGCCAACCCCCAATTGCCCCCGGCCCTGGTCAATGCTCAAACCAAACCGTTGAGTCAAGAATTAACCAAGTTAACCAAACGCATTCGTCAATTTCCCGGAGGCGTGGGAGTTGGGGCCCCGGGTGCACCGCCAGGCGAGGAAGAGGAAGAGGCCGGGGATTTGGTGACCGGACCCGTGGAACAATGGTTGAAGCGCATGATAAAAGGGAGCCCGTCGACGCCCAAACCTCCCATTAGCCCTGCCACCAAGAAAGGCAAAGGAGCAGCCACCACCAGTAAGATTCCCATTGTCAAGAAAGGGAGCCCTTCCACCAGTCGAGGGGATATCCGGTCGCGTTTAGAAGCCATTCGAGAACGGCGCAATACCTTGGAAAAACATTTAGCCGAGAGTCCTTGGGGCAAAGGCAAAGGCAAAGGCAAAGGACCCGCGCGTGAAGTGGAACGATTGAAACCCTTACCCGGGTGGGAAGATTGGGCCCGAGGCAAAAAGTTACGACATCGATTGGATTACGACAGTGATTAAAGATGGCACCCCGCACCAAGAGGAGGAGAAGGGGCATCAAACGGAAACGCACCCAACGAGGAGGGGCCTTGGATGTCCAAAAATGGATCGCCAAAACCGGCAAAGAATTTCATTGGCCGGGGTATCAGTACATGGGTCCTGGCACCCATTTAGCCAAACGTCTGAAACGAGGGGATCCCGGGATCAATCGCTTGGACCAAATTGCGAAACAACACGACATTGATTACAGCCGTGCCAAGAATTTGCAAGACAAATGGAAAGCCGATACCAAGATGATCCAAGCCATTGATCGTTTACCCGGCAAGAAAACCAAGACGGAACGGGTGGTCAAAAAAATCATGCAAGCCAAGAAACGTTTGAAATTGTAAAATTTAATGACACCCCCAGTTACATGTTGAATAAATAAAATGAAAATGTCTCATGGGTCCTGTTGTTATTCTGCAGCTCCCTAGTCTCAAACAGGATGTTGGAGAACCCTTTGTGGTGTAGACACAAGGGTCCACGTTGATAAAAAATAAAAACAAATGAAAATGTCAATCACTGTCTCTTTCTTTACGAAAGAAAGTCCTCCAAATCAAAGTCAGAATCCTGGGGGCTCCATGGGCCCAAATAACGTAATAAACCATACAAAGAGTCGTCCGATGGCGACGGCAAGTCACTAAGCTCCTGTAGGAGGTTGTCCAAAAATCCCCTCCCATCGTCCCACATGTCACAAGAAGAATCAAGGGGATGAAGGGCCCCTGAATCCATGTCCGTTATCGTCATGGCCTCCTGGGCGGGTGAGAGGGAGTCCAAAAAGCCCTGCATAAAATCCTCCAAGCTGACCGTAAGTGAGAGGGGCCCTAAGGCTTGGAGTTTTTCCGCCGTTCTCTCTCGTTCCGTTGGCCCTCTTGCATTCGCTAAGGCGCAGAGCTTTCGCCGTTTCGGCCACACCGCTCGACCCCGTTCCGATTGGTGGTATTGACTTTGATACCTCCGGATCCATTCTGTACGGGTCTGATAATACCGTCGGTAGTACGCAAGACGTTCCGCCCGATGCTTCTCATAATCGCGTCGTTTCTGGTCCGCCCGATGCTTCTCATAATCGCGTCGTTTCTGGACGGAAGACCTGGTCCGGTACCTGGGTTGGGAGGTCCGGAGCTTTGCCATTTCGTCGTCGTCGTCGTCGTCGTCGTCGTCCTCATCGGTTAGGGGGATGCCCTTACATTTCTTCCGATACCGTCGTTTCTGGGCGGCTACTCGCTGGGGATGCCTGGTCCGATACCGTCGTTTCTGGTCGGCTACTCGCTCGGGATGCCTGGCCTGGTACCTGGCTTTGGCGGCCCGTCGCCGCGCCCGTCGTTGGGCTTCTTTAGCCCGGAGCTCTGCGAGTTCGTCGCTGCTGTCGTCCCTGTCGTCGCTTGCTGGATGAGTCGTGGTGGCGAGTTCGTCGCTGCTGTCGTCCCTGTCGTCGCTTGCTGGATGAGTCGTGGTGGCGAGTTCGTCGCTGCTGTCGTCACTGTCGTCGCTTGCTGGATGAGTCGTGGTGAGGCGTTTGATGCGTTTTATGCGAGGCATCAGGAGAGGGCGGCGGTGCTGGTGGGGGCGTGAGGGGACGTTTAAACTGATAGCGCCAGTAATCACAGCAATAGTCTAGACCCTCTACGAACCAATCGCAGGTCAATTGGGGGTAGCACCGTTGGTGAAAAGGAACCGCCTGTTCTGCTCGTCTTCTCTGTGCCTCTACTTTTTCGGGTTCCAGTTGCTTTAAACTTTCCGCAAACTCACCAATGCTTTCGTCGTTCAACAGCCACTCCGCCTTCACCTTCTCTAAAATGTTTTCCACTTGTAAATGCTCCTCGAATTCTTCAAACTCTTTCAACAGCTTTTCATGAGCAGCCTCCATCTTGAGATGATCCACCCCCGAGGTTCGATTTCTTTTATAGTGTCTTATTCGTTCCCGTGATGCCCCATGGACCCCAACTAGAGAGGGGGGAGGGGGGTCCCCCACCCCTTCCCTCCCCTCCCAGGGGCACCTTGTGACCTGCTTGGTGATTGGTTCCTTCCCCTCCCACGGGACCTTTTTGTTCTCTATAAAAAACAAGCCCCGACCGCCAGCGAGTTCATCTGATCATGGCCTCTCCGCCAGAAGACGACGACGACGCGGGGCCCAGTGGTCTTTCCCATCACCAGTCCCTCCAATTACTAGGACTACAGATGTCTAGCGATGATGAAGACTATAATGAATTGATGGACCATTTGGAACGGCAACGTGCCTTTCAAACTCATCTCCTTCAACAAAGTGGAGGAGGTTTGGAGACCTCGGTCGGAACGTTTGACTTTGAACTGCAACCCTATGTCGATCGGCAGAGTAGTCGAATGGGTGTACGTGAACGACATTTCAATACCCGTTTACGTCAAAGGGGGAACTTGATTGCAGATCAAAACATCACGGAAGCCCTACAAGATGGTTTACGTCGAGCGGTGAATCAAGTGTTAACCACCACCACGCCTGACCTCCACGATCAAGATCGCCTTTACTTCACCATCAGCTCCGACAGACTCCATAACAATTTCCAGGGCTGGGGATTACGGGCGGGTGAATGGCGTGAAGGCGGGGACCGTCTGGCGGCCCTCTTCGATCGCTTGGCCCAAGCCCTCAACAGCAACGAACAATTTGAAATGGACGATTCCTTTCAATTGTCCATTACGCAAGTTCATCATGCGCCTCAAGGAACCGGCAAACCGCGCCGTGGCAAACCCGGCCATCCAACCATGGCCATGTTAACCAAACATTCCAAATCGATCATCAGAATTAACAATAGAGATGAACTCTGTTGTGCTCGAGCCCTCGTGGTCGCCAAAACTCGCCTGGACCAGCACCCTAAATGGCAATCCATTCAGCGGGGGAAGAGCCCCCTGCGGAGATGTCTCGCTTGGGATCTCCATGACGAAGCTCGCGTCCCTCCCGGTCCTTGCGGCTACGAGGCGTTGACCCAGTTCAGTAAGGCCCCATCCCTGGCGGGCTACCAGATCCTGTTGGTGGATGCCAACCGGTCTTTTCACATCACGACCTTTGGAGGCCCTCAAGACAAACTATTGATCCTGTTGCATCACCAAGGCCATTACGATGTCATTACTCGTTTACCGGGGTTTTCCGGTTCCAGTTACGTCTGTGCCCATTGTTGGAAACCCTATAACACCGAGGGACATCATCGATGCCACAAGAAAAAGCAATGCGGGGCCTGCCGTCAAAAAGAGTGTCCTGATTTCCAGGCAGCCTATCCTCGAGGCCAGAAAGCCACCTGACGTTGCCAACAATGTCATCGAGACTTTTTTGGAGAGACGTGTTTCCAAACGCATCTCGTCAAGGATCAGACCGGCAAACCCGCCAGCAACCCCCAGTCCACCATCTGTTCTCAACGTCGTCGCTGTCCAGCCTGTCGTAAACAGAACGTCGGATTAGACAAGATTGAAAAGCATCAATGCGGGTATATAGATTGTCCCTCCTGCCACGAGTACGTGGACGGTGAAACTCATCGATGTTTTATTCAAACAGCCCCCAAGCCTCAAGCCAAGAAAAGAAAGAGGAAACGAGGAACCACAAAGCCTGAAGCCGCCCCGGAGGACGACGACGACCTGCCCCCCTTGCACGTGTTTTTTGATATTGAGGCCATGCAACCCCAGGAACAACACATCGCCAATCTCGTCGTGGCCGAAACCGAAGACGACGACCAGCCCGTGTGTTTCCCCGGCAACCATTGCGTCCGAGATTTTCTGGAATGGTTGGATACCTTGACACTCAATGACACAAGACAAGTCAATGTACTCGCTCACAATTTCCAAGGGTACGATGGCTACTTTGTCATTCATCAATACTATGGCGACAACCGTTTGGTCGAGCAGCTCCGGAACGGGTGTAAACTGTTGGAAGTCAAACACGATCGCCTTCGTTTCATCGATTCCCTCAGTTTTTTCCAGATGCCTCTATTCGCCTTTCCCAAAACCTTTGGCTTGACAGAACTCTGCAAAGGGTACTTCCCCCACAAGTTCAACCTCCCAGGCCACCAAACGTACGTGGGACCCGTGCCGGCCCTCGATTACTACATGCCTGAAACCATGTCTCCCGAAGGCAAGCAAGCCTTGGAAACGTGGCATCAACAGCAACGCGACAAAGTCTTTGACTTTCAGAAAGAATTGGTGGCCTACTGCAAATCGGATGTACGCCTCTTGAAACAAGGTTGTCTGACATTCAAACGATTGTTTGAAACCCTGACGGGCTTCAACCCTTTTGATCATATCACCATTGCTTCTGCCTGCAACCGGGACTTACGCATGAACCGTATGATCCCCAAGAGCATCGCCAGTGAACCCGTACGTGGTTGGTGCAACTCCATCAACCAATCCCGAGTAGCCATCGAATGGCTCACCTGGTGTGCCCAACAACAGAACATTCAACATGCCGGCAATGCCGGCGAGGTTCGCATCCCGACCGTTGGCTTCGTGGATGGTTACTGCCACGACACCCGGACCGTGTACGAATTTCAAGGTTGTTTCACCCATGGATGCCCGACGTGTTATCCGAACCGCCACGAAACCCATGTACGCCACTTTGATCGGACCATGCAAGATGTCTTTGAAGACCACCCAGCAAAAGATCCAACGGTTAAGAGAGCAAGGGTACACGGTAGTCCAAATGTGGGAATGTGAATGGGCCCGTCTCAAAGACACCTCCTCTGATATCCGTACGTTTCTGGCCCACCTTCAATTCACAGCACCCTTGAATCCACGCGACGCTTTCTGTGGAGGTCGTACCAATGCGGTCAAGCTGTACCATCATGTCACCCCCAGTCAAAAGATCCATTACATCGATGTCACCTCCTTGTACCCATGGGTCAACAAAACCTGTATCTACCCTAAAGGACATCCTACCTTCATCTCCACCCCGGGTCACACCGACATCCACCAGTACTTTGGTCTCATCCAATGTCAAGTCCTGCCTCCACGTGAACTGTACCATCCTGTCCTGCCTTACCGCCATGACGGCAAACTCCTGTTTCCCCTCTGTGCAACGTGTGTGCAAGACGAAATGCCCAAACGTCCCTAGGAAAGATCCGCCGAATGCGTCCATTTGGACCAACAACGTGCCCTGACGGGGACATGGTGCAGCCCGGAATTGTCCAAAGCCGTCGAGCTCGGGTACGAAGTCCAGTACATCTACGAGGTCTGGCACTTTGACGAGACGTGTGAAGGCCTCTTCAAAGACTACGTCAACACGTGGTTGAAAATCAAGCAAGAAGCCAGTGGGTGGCCCAAAGGAGTCAACACCGAAGAAGAAAAACAGTCCTACATCCGAAAGTACTTCCAGCAGGAGGGCATCCAATTGGAGTACGCCAAAATCAAATACAACCCGGGCCTGCGCACCTTAGCCAAAATGATGCTCAATTCCATGTGGGGCAAGTTTGGACAACGCCTCAACAAAACCCAACTTCAAACCTTTGATGATCCTCAAGCTTTCCACCGTTTCTTGGATACTGATACCATGGACGTACGACACGTCTCCGTTGTCAATGACCAATTAGTGGAGGTGCATTACCAGTACCAGGACGAAGACATCCCCGTGTCACCCAACCTCAACATCTTTGTGGCCTGTTTCACCACCTGTTGGGCCCGACTCCGACTCTATGCCGCCCTGGAGCAGCTGGGGGAACGTGTCCTCTACTACGACACCGACTCCATCATCTTCCTGCAAGAGGAGGGGCAAGCCAACCCGACCTTGGGTAATTACCTCGGAGAGTTTACCAGTGAATTAGAGGATGATGACTACATTGTGGAATTTGTGTCGGGCGGCCCAAAAAACTATGGTTACACCACAAAGAAAGCCAAAGTCGAATGCAAGGTGCGGGGGTTCCGTCTCAACAGCGAAGGCAAAACGCAATTGAATTATGACGTCATGCGTCAGAATGTCTTGGACGAACTCCAGAAGCCGCTCCTGAAACCACGCCAAACGCAAGTCGTCAAAACCTACCAGATTGTCCGGAATCCGAAAAGCTATCAGCTCTACACCTTCCCCGATTACAAATGGTACCAATTGGTGTACGACAAGAGAGTCGTGGATCCCATCACCTTCCTCACTTATCCCTATGGTTACCAATGAGAAACCATAACCTGATTAATGGAGTTCCACCAACCTCAGGGTACGCAACCCTGGATTTTTTTGGATCTTGTCATAGTTCAGTTGGATACCCTCCTTCTCGTCATAGTGGAATAGGAACTCATATTATCAAAAGGAACTAAAAAGGAACACCCATCAAAAGGAACTCATTAAATAGGAACACTCATATCAACAAAAGGAACTCATAGGAATACTCATCAAAATGGAACACTCATATTATCAAAAAGGAACTCATAGGAATACTCATCAAAATGGAACACTCATATTATCAAAATGGAACACTCATCAAAATGGAATACTCATCAAAATGGAACACTCATATTATCAAAAAAAAAAGGAACTCATAGGAACACTCATCAAAATGGAACACTCATATCAAAATGGAACACTCATCAAAATGGAATACTCATCAAAATGGAACCCTCATATTATCAAAAGGAACTAATAGCAAATACTCATCATGGAATGGGAACACTCATATCAAAAGGATTGTCTGCAACCTGAGACATTCCTCATCCCCATAAAGGAACACTCAATCTGTGGCTGCTGCTTGCTTGCTTGATTGCCAAGTTGGGAGTCGTCCAATCCTTGGATCCACACCCCCATGCGGGGACAGATGCGCCCTCCGCACTAGTATCCCAACCGCCTCTCCATGGACAAAGGCACGTCCTACATCGTGCTTCTGCTTCCTCTTGCGAAATGGAACTCTCATCATTAAATGACTTGTTGAGCTGTTCAAACATGTCTTCCATTAAAATATTTTTCCAACATAAACGTCTTTTCTTTGACTCAACGATCACCCCCGCTACCCAACTTGGACTTTGGACTTTGCGCCCGCGTTGCTCCGCGGTTTTGCCCCATCCTGAGCCCACGATCGATTTTTCCCACTGGTCCGCGGTTTCCCATCCCAAACCACGTGACTTCCGGTTTAGGGACACTTCCGGTGACGTCACTTCCGGTTCCGGTCCGTTGCTAGGGGCAACCCTCTCGACCAATCAGAAGCCAGGAAATTTCCTATGTGGGCCCCCTTTACTACTACTGTCATCTCTGGTTAGCTGCAAAAAGGCTGTAGATGAAGGTATATCAGAAAGATAAAGATCAGTTCAGAAAGATAAAGAAATATGCCTTGTTTCAGCGGACTTGGCATCGTAAATTAAACACTCCTGCAGTACTGACTCATTAGCTAATAAGCTATCGAAACTGAAAATGCAAGTTACGTTCTCTCCTTTGAGCTTTTTTACGTCCTTTAAACCTTTTTTTCTGGCTCGAAATGAAAATATACGTATCCAAACACTTCCTCAGCGAGAAAAAATACCGGATTTGTAGGTCTGTTGCCAGCTTTAGACAGGCTACTAACACTTTTGCTCAGTATCTAGAGGGGGAATATCTCGCGAGGGACGAGATTCCATCAAAACTTTGCTGTTGAAAGATCTCATTTTTTTCTTTTGTTTGTTTTAAAGGGAAAAACATCAATTCATGGTTTGCGTACGGAGTAGTTGCTTCCGAAATATATCCCAAATTACATATGAAAGGCGAGGAAACATTTATTTTTATGGCATAAAAAGTACAGCTAGTGCTGTCGTCTTAAAAAAGAGAGAGCTTTTTGTTATTATCAAAATGATTGTCAACTTACATAAAGTAATGTTACTTCCTTTTCTCGAAAGTCCCGAAAGCATTTCAGCCACGAAACTGAGCCATTTGTAAAAATATGAACAACTCATTCTACAAAGCTGTTTTTTAACATATCCGTAAGATAAGGAATATTTAACTTCTAGCAAAGTCTCATGCTTAAAAAATTTCTTTGTTTACAAGATACAGTGTGACTAATCGTGCCCGAAATCGAAAAGTTCCGGGGCTTTTGAGAAACGCACGCCAGTTCACTGATCTGGCTATTATGCTGCGAAAGAAGAGCTGATTAATTTAAAGATGAATGCCATTATGTATGTGACAACTATATCAATGATAAAAAGCTTTCATTTGTTTACAAAGGAAGCACTTTTTTACGCTTCAGAGCAGAAATTCAGAAGGCAATTGCGAAAGCTAAACGTATCGGTGGAAACAAGACTTTTTATTTGTATTGACAATTAGATTGATACTTTGTATTTCGCAATTAAAAAGAGCAGTAAGAAATTATATGGCAAATTTCTGTCTCAATTTCTGTTCCCACCTCGTTTAAAAATATTCTTATCTTTTCGATTGTATCAAGAATAGATCTGAATTTAAAATAGAAAAAATGGCCCAATTTCGCTACCCCCGTCAACATTATACATACAAAACATAATGTAACCGTTCAGAAAATAATGTCACGGTTAATAATATACAGATTTAGCCAAGCCTAAAAGCGGAGCGCCACATTTTTTTCGCTGGAACTTATTAATTTCTGAAAATATTCTCATTAAGGTGCTAAAAAAAGAAAGAAAGAAAGAAAGAAAGGAAAACAATCCCCCCATCCCCCCACCTCTGGGAATCGAATCCCGGTCCTCTGGCTCCAGCTGAAAGTTCGATGACCACTCGGCGTGGTCGATTAAAACACCACACGAGTACTTCAGGTAACTTACGAGCAACACACGGATACACACGAGTGCATACGAATACATACGAGTCACATACCACTCACATACGAGTACATACAGATACATACATGCATACATGCATACATACATACATACATACATACATACATGCATGCATGCATGCATGCATCCATCCATCCATCCATCCATCCATACATACATGCATGCATGCATGCATGCATACATACATACATACAGATACATACAAGTAACATTCGAATACATACGAATACATACAAGTACCCTGAAACACTAGTTGCAACAACTCTTACAGAAATTGCATTTGAGGAGAGAAAATCTGCCCTCCAAAGAAAACGTAATCAAAACACACGAATCTTGCCTTTTGTTACACAATATCGTCCATCAGTGCCTAATTTAAACCAAAAACTAATGCAAAATTGGCATTTAATTCAACAACAACCACTCGCTCAACAGGATACTCAAAGATCTCCCTATCGTCTCGTACAAAAGGGGCATATCCTTAAAAGATATACTCGTTCGAGTAAAACTTTAAACCGGCTATTACACGTGAATGGGAGTTGTGTAGGCCTGTCACCCCCATTGTTATTACAATATACTACTTGATCTGCTATACGCCGAGCTGGTTCTGGGAAAGAGGCTGGGGCGAGCCAAATGTTATAGAGGATAATGTATACAACAGCGAAATTGTTGCAGAGTATATGATTTCTTAGGACGAGCAAGAAGTTTTGTTAAAAAAAAGAAAAGAAACTAAAACTTAATTAGTCTCTGGCGTTGTGTTTACGATTTCTTTCACCATCGCACTCTCAACAAATGTTCAGAAAAGGCAGGTTTTATACGGAAAGCTGTTGACATCAAAATTTCAAAACATGACACAAAATAAAATTGAAGAGAACCGTTTAATAATGTGTCACACGTAAAACTTATGTAAGCAATGTAAGCTTACGCCTTAATTTTAGTTCAAGTTTGAGTTCAAGCAGCTCCAAACGTTCAAATAAAATAGGATGCAATACAAAATAAGTTGAATCGCTTTCCCATTTGTTTGACTGATTCATTGTTGTTTTACCCCATTCCGTCCGCGGCCTCTGAACCAAGAACCACTACGTTTTGTGATAAGTTTTCGTTTCAACTCTCGCAGCTACAATAGTGAAATCATAGCTATCAAAGCTGTACCACATTTTAGAGCCAATAAAAGGAAAACGTTTTCAAAAAATTACTCTCGGTCGTTCAATTCGGGGTAGATTCATTGATTCATTCAGCTTTGCAAAGAACCACTGCAACAATTCGCAAGCTTTTGGCGCCTTTTTCTTTCAGTCATGTGATCGACCATTGTTCCTTTTTTCCTCTTTCTCGTTTTTTTCCTCCGGTTCTTTCTTGATTTTTATGGTAACTTGTGATTGAGTTTTGAAGCAACTGCGCATTCGTAATGCTTATCACAAATTTCAACGGAAGCGAAATGGAACTGCAGCATTCTGCCGAAAAATACTATTTCAGTAACCTTATAATAGTTCAGTTTTCGGCGGCATTTCTACTGGCTATGTTGTAACAATTGGTTCATGGTTTTAGTGTGCGTACATCGAGTTATGGATGCACTTGGCAAGTTTGGAGAGCAATCAAGAAGCTAGAGTTGAACTTTTACGCTTCTCCCGTGCTCTCCAAACTTCCCACGTGCATCCATAACTCAATGTACACACACTAAAGCATGAAACAATTGTTAAATGTTAATATGCGTATTAACCATATACTCGTATGTTTTCGTAGGTCAATCGTATGTATCTATCTGTACCCGTATGTTAGTGGTATGTGACTCGTATGCATTCGTATGTACTCGTATGTATCCGTGTGTTACTCGTATGCTACCCGTAGTACTCGTGTGGTGTTTTAGTCACGATTCTCGGCCACACTCGTTATGTCATGATCAACAAATCTTGTGCTAATTTTAATACTTATCCAGCTGTTTATCGATCACAGCTCGATCGATAAACACGCGGGTGTTTTCCCTGGGAAAATGTGTTCGGACCGCCGGAAAAACCACGTTTGTGGACAGAAAAACCAGAATTCTATATTTGGCATTGGGATCGCTGCCAAATGCTGCAAACTCAAGCGATGTGCTGTCCGAGTTCGCAGCAGAACACAACACAGATGAAGTCCTTGAATGCAAATTTCCTAACTTGAACTTTTCGCCTTTCACCAAAAAGACAACTGAGTATTATTTTGAACTTTTTCTTTCCATTTATAGATATTAGCTATTTTTTCTCAAGTTTAAAACTTCGACACTGTCGAGCAATCGTTTTGCTCAAGAAGCCTAAGCCTTTTTAAAGAAACCTCTTTTTCAATAGCGACGGTGGTCATGCAATTTCCTGCCAAGAAAAACGCCGGTTGCCCAAAAGCATCTCGCGATTTCCCACCAGGAAAAGATGGCATCCTCCACCCCCGTCGGGTTGTCTTGGGACTCCCCTCCCCTCCCCCAGAGTTTGTACATGTGGGCGTACGCTGACGTCAGAACCAAACTTTTTCGGATCGATAGGTTACCAAATCTCCTTACCCATAGTGCTCCGCTCTGCGGCGGCCGCAAAGGAGAACCGCTACAAGTGATTGAAATTAACGCAAATTGTAAGGGAAAAATTACTCTCCAGTAAAAAGAATTTTACGCGAAAGAGGGGGTAAAATTTCAAAACGAGTGAAATTGACGCGACTAACACAAAGAAATACAGTTTGTCGTGACAAATGGAACAATGATGATCGACTGAATTTAAAAATTTGAACAAAACAGATCTACAGGTGTCTGAGGCAATTTCTTTACAGACAATGTGCATAAAATTCTGCCTAAATGTACGTGGAAAAAGTAAAGCTATTGCGTTCGTAAATGAGAACTTAAGCCTAATCTTGTGTTGGGCTTCCTGTTGAATTCCGAATCAGCTGCATTCGATAAAGGAGAGCTTAAGCCTAATCTTGTGTTGGGCTTCCTGTTGAATTGCGAATCAGTTGCATTCGATAAAGACGAACTTAAGCCTAATTTTGTGTTGGGCTTCCCGTTGAATTGCGAATTGCATTCAATAAAGGAGAACTTAGGCCTAATCTTGTGTTGGGCTTCCTGTTGAATGAAAAGAAAAAGTAGATTATTAACCACACGCAAGTTTGATTTTCCAAGTTGACAGGATTGAGGATGACTTTCAAATTGGTGCTGGTACTTGTGTTGTTACTCGCAGCCTATAGAATCGGCGGAAAACTGTCCAAGGAGCTCGAAGGTAATTCATAAGGATCCATTATGTCAATACAATACATTGCTAAATAATTATTGCTCAGTTTGCAAAGAGATCAATAATGTCGAATTAAATTAATGAGGCTTAAAAAAGTTATCCCGAAATTTTTGTGCTAGCATTTTAAGGCTTAGAGATTATATGAATCCTACAATTTAAGAGATATGCGTGGAAAAGGGGGTTGCTTCTCATGTACCTTTTATTAAGATGTAAGTAGGTTGTTGTACTCTCTCCTCAAATTATATTAGCGTAAACCCTCGAATTAGCGTCCCCCCGCCCTCGAATCAGCGCCTCCCCCTGAAATAAGCGCCCCCCCTTTTTGGGACAACAAAGGTTGAGAACAGTGTTGATCCTCCTGATTATTGACTCATTCAAGCACTGCGCATTGACCGTTGCAACGGATGGCAGTGAAGATCAGCTGATTCATTGCCTTAAACTCAACCAACCTCGCGCAGCTGCTTTTGACCGGCTAAAGGGCTTACACAACGTAGTCCTTCAAGAGAGAAAAAATCCTTTTGAGGGATTGACGCAGTCTGACGAAGAGGATGCCGCTGAGGATATTCACATTATCGATCGACATGGATGAGGATGAGGATCAAATCGAAATTGATGTCTAATAGTACGTTCGGTGAACTCACAGTTACCGTAACTACCAATATAGTGATACGAACAGATTTACAAGTTCATAACTTTCAGTTTGAACCACTTTATGAACAACTTTGTATTTTAATACTCAGGTTATGTTGTTTAAGCGCTAATGCTATACGGTGTACAATTGATTAATTAGATACGTGGCCTCCCTCGAATAAGCCCCCCCCCCCCCGCTTAAATTAACGTAAATTTGAAATAAGTGCCCCGGGCGCTAATTCAAGGATCTACGGTACGTCCCTAAAACTCTGCACAATACTTCAAAGTGACCTACAATGAGAAACAAAAGTAGTCGAGACATTTGGAAATAAAAAAAGACTGTTTAAGATATTTCACTTTTCTTGGCCGAAAAAGATAAAGCAGATTTCCTAACACCAATCTCCCACCCCCTAAACGTTGTTTGAACGGGGAGGTTATATTCCAGTGGGGAGGGCATGATTTCATAGCTAGGTTGCCAAAAATGCGAATCTTCTCAACAGTTTTCTGGCTCATTGTAGTATTTACCTCAGGTGAATTATGAGAATCAATGGAGGCCATTTTGAATAATATATAAGGTTTCAGCGTACACTGCTAATTAAAATATTTTACTAGCAGCACTTTGACTGGAAATGCTTGATGCTGACTAGTAATGAGAGATTATTTGGTTCCATTCTTTGCAGCTTTGTCCAAACGGGGGTGGTGTATGAAACCTGACTACTGCGTAAATAGTAACAGCTCCTGCCGACGAGGCTCCCAACTGTGTAGCTATGTCTGCCCTAAAGGAAAAAATGCTGTTGCTCGTAAGTATGTTTCAATTTACCGACTGTTCCATGGTTTCCTGTCGAACACACGCTCACGATGAATCGTGATACTTAATTTCAGCCTTTGAGTGAATTTTTGCCTGTTCACTTAAAAATAAAAATAAAAATAAATAAATAAAAAAGAAATGCAAGGCTCACCAAGAGATTCCAAATACATCTAAGGGCAGAAATGTTTTATGAGTTAATTCGCCTGTTCTTTCTACTTTTGTAATAAGACGTCAAATGTAAAAGAATGAAGTCGAAAGCCTCGGCTAAACGATCAAAAACTTTTGCCCAACATCATGTTTGCGACACGAAACGTTCAGTGGCGGAATGTGCAAACAATGTTTAACCAAACATCAAACAATGGAAACCATTTCAATGCAAAGTTGAGAGAGGCAGCTAAACAGTAAAACACGTTCTTCTAACACGATGTTGAACGAAAATATTTTATATCGTTTAGCCGGAGCTTAAAAGCCATACTTTGCCTGACTTCCGGCGTCCTTTTATCCTTAACCATTGGACGTACAAGGAGAGGGGGTGGGGTGGGGGGAGGAGTGGATGCCAACCAAGGTTTTTCCTTAATTTTTCCACGGTGATTTTTTTTTAATCAGCACCTGCCGGTTAAAATCGGTTTGCTATGGTTACGAGATATTACTTCATAAGTAGCAGGTTGTCAAACATTTGTTAAGAAAAATACGTGTTTTGATTTAATGGATTAATTATATCATAGTCTTCATTTCCTTCGTTTCCTGATAATTTCTAATTTTGGGTAAAATCCAACTTGGGTGGCGTCACAGGCCCCCATCTGCGCCACAACCCATAATATATATCTCATCTTATAGAGCACATCATAAGCTTTCTACTTAAGGTAAAATCTTTCCGAAATATTGTAATATATCAAAAACCCTTCCAGCTTTGCTTGTACGCCCGAGGGTGAGGGTGAAATTACGACTACTCGCGGATTTTCAGATTATGTTATCACTAAGAGGATTCATTCCTGATGTTACATATAACGAGTAACTGAGAGGTAATTATCTCGTGTTTTTTTGTTTTTCAGTGATAATGGGCCGGGCAAAAAGTAACAAGCAGTTACTGGTGGCTCATATGAGTTTTTCAGACTAATTGACTAAAACACTGAGTGGTTGAAAAGGAACTCTTTAACTATATGCTCTGTAACTTTCACGAAGCGGGATAAAAGGCTAAATTGAAAGCTGTTTTATTTGATGTGTTGTAATAAAACTAGAAAAACGAGCCAAGAGAATAAAATCAAATGAAGGATAATTGAGCCTTAGGAAGCAATTGCCAAGGAAGCAATGAAATACATCGAAGCCGTCTTACAACCCGGTAATAAAATCTACATTCAAAAACTTGAAGAACGCGTTCGAGGTAAATAACAAGTTAACAACCCTGGAATATAAGCATTCCCACCGTCCTATGAAACGCAATCACATAAGTTGAAAACAATCGACACAAAACAACTCCAAACACAAATTCCCCCCCCCTCCCACTATCCAAAATAGAACACTTAACTACGAAAAATCTCCTGGCAACCATTGTCAGCTAGATACCAAATAAATTCACACTGATAAATTTCTATACCAATACGCATTTGCTACACCGGCAGTTAGCTTACTGTCACACAGGCATTGCTACACATGCAGGCACTGGACTGCTTATTCCTACACAAGAAAAGTGCTCACTGCCACGCCTGCAAACTGTTCAGTGCTACTCAGGCACTTACTCTGTCACACAGGCAAACTGTTCGTTACTAAAAAGGCTAACTGTTCATTGTCACACAGGCAAACTGCTTATTGCCTCAAAGGTTCACTGTTCACTACTACACTGTCAAACTTATCACTGACACTCCTTCCCTTCAAACAGTTCATTATCACCAAGGTAACACTAGACTAACGTTGTCCATCCAGTCATAGAGGCACGCTAGGTGTTCATCGATTCACAGGCTGCTAGCTTGCTCACTAATAACCCATTAGGCCTCAATACCACATTCAAATGACTGAGTACCAGGTTTTTTATTTTCCCCTCTTTATCCATAAAAAATTCACTTCGCCCCTACTTCATAGGGAAGACTAGGGTTATACTAATGCTTGCGAAAGGTGAATTAAGACCGAATTGGAATTTTCAAATGTTGGTTTTTGAGGAGAGGGGGAACCGGAGAACCAGGAGTAAAACCTCTCAGCGATAACCAACAACAAACTCAACCTACGTATATGACGCCGAGTCCGCGAATCGAAACCGGGCCACATTTGTGGGAAGCGAGTGCTCTCACCACTGCACCATCCATCCTCCCCTTAAGTGACAATTTGAAAGCAGCCAAGGTCAAATTGCAGAGCAAAAATAATTTATAGGAAACCACTTCATTAAACTGCCAAAGTAAGTCGAAGATTGACGCTAATCCTTGGTTAGCTTAATCCTGCTTTGAACAACTCAGGATTAGCGTCAATTTTTAATTCACTTTTAACGACGTGGATTCCAGTAAACTATTTTCACTAAACGGTTTGACTTGGGCTGCTTCCAAACCGTCACTTGAAATAAGCAGCGACAATGCTCTGAAACAAAAGAATCAGAAACCTTGGTCACCATTTAACCCGTTAGCGCTAGTCAGCTTTCGAACAACTGGGCCCCGGTTTATAAACTAAGGACTGTGCTTAAAGCCTAAAATAGCCTACAAGGAAACTCTTTCCTGGAACCTCGGTTAGGCTGCGACAGTGGGCCAGGAAGACTGCAGGGGAGCGAAGCTGATATCAAACACCAACCGTTAAACTCCCATTAGTGGTAGCTTATTTTTTCAGATAAAAGGTTTTACCCTACCCTGTGAGCAGAAGCCCTTCGATCTTAACTTAGCTAGGAAGATCGAAGGGCTTCTGCTCGCAGGCTAGTGTTACCTAATGACACCGACACTAAGTCACAGATTAGATAGAAAAACGACTAAAAATGAGTAACATAAATTTTTCAGTGGGTACACCCCTACTTCACTCAGTTCCTTTATCTTGGGTGGGAAATAGGGCTGGATTGTACTCTCTTTGTGTTTATCCTCTCTTGAGGGGACTCTCTTGTTCATTGAACCGTCTTTGGCCGACTAGGAGTTATCCGAGATACCGTGCAAGAACATACTCCAGAACAAAGAGAATGGTTGCAGAAAATTCGCACTTCATCTTAAATAAATAAATATTATAATTATAGACTTAATGTAGCGCACATGATCCAAAAGTTGTAAGGCGCTGTACATCAAATTTGGATCCTAACTAAAGTAAATAGATAACTCCTTCATCACAAGGTTACGTTGCTTTATGTAACTGCACCCTGGAACAGACTGAAAGGAGGGGCTCCATTGCATCACGGTTGTGAGCATTTGATAGCAGCTTCGGTGGCTTGGCTAAATAGGTGCAAATGCAGTACGCCGTCTAAATAAGAGTCGTGCTTCTGCATACTGCCCGTGTTGCTGTTAAACCAAACTGCAGTTGAGTACGGCGCGGCATAAGCACAATGTCTGAACTGGCCAAGGGACCCTTGATTCAAGTGGGACCAGAAATAGAATCTTTGACCTCGACGGCTTATTAACTGAATAGGAAACAGATATGAAATGATATCTGAGCGATCTAAACTGGTCAACAAAACGCATAGTCCAGCTTGGCCTTACTGATAGACGTCAAGACAGTCTGCAAGGATCCAATTGCTTTTGCTGCTTTGCGACTCGTGAGAGTCCGTACTTCCGGCTATGCACACCTCCTACATACGTTCAAGAGTTTAACTCCAAAAAGGCGTATTTGGAGGAGCGAATTTCTTTAGAGAATATTCTGTTCTTTGTTATTTCGTAAACAGTCAATCGAACGTGTTCTCTGAAGTCAAGTTTCAATTTAAAATACACACTGTCACAAAAGGCTTTGTGAGGATTCCCATTTCATTAACTGATTGCCAGCATCGAAATTTCCAACCTCCTGGGAGATAATAAACCCTCTATTACGAATCACGTCCAAGAGGTTTGTCACAAAGTTTTCCTCGAAAACACGAGCCTCCAGTACCAGTCGATAGCTGCTTTCGCTTCGGGAAGGTGTCCCCCCCCCCCCTCCCAATAAGAAAAAAAAAACAAAAGACAAAAAACAGAAATGGCGAGCGAGGAAATCAGGCTACAATAACCACATTTCGCAGAAATCTGACCAGTTTTCCAAGAATACTCGTATTCGCTTTCGCTGATCTCTTGCTCTATAACTGTTATACGAACACTCAGTAAAAAATTTGAAAAATTACGTTATTTGTCCATGCCATGCCCTGGCCACCATCAGCTAAACATGCAGACCACGGCCTTGTATATCCTTTTACACACCAGCCTTTACTCTGTGTATTTCGCGCTCTCCGAGCCCAAGCAAATGCCACCCAGGTTAAGCGTGACAAAAGAATGACCCATGAGTGACCAAAAAAAAAAAACGGAGGTATCGTATTCATTAAATCCACCCAGCGAGGCTCAAGCAAAGTCAATATGGCGGAAGCTCGAGCGAGTTCGTCGCTTGGTGGATACGATGACGAATTTGTGAAGGAAATTGACGAAGACTGGCAGTGTGGAATATGTCAGTTACCAATGAGAGAGCCAATCCAAACGAAGTGTGGCCATAGGTTTTGCATTCAGTGCCTTAATGGATACTTCACAAGGTTAGTATCTCTTTAATAGTGAATATCTGTGGCAAAAATGTTAGGATTCTTTTACAAATAACATTTTCACTTACCGGACGAAGAACAGAAACTACCGCGCAACCCAGAAGCTTTTTAACAAATTTTACTTTTTGAGCCATTAAGGGACGTTTGAACTCATCAGTACTATGCAATCCCACGGCGGGTGCTAAATAAAAAGTGAATAGTCAGTTCTGCCATTTGTAACTGAAACAGATTGACGCGAAACTTTTTTCTTTACAGTGTAATCCTTGAGCTAATCTTGCAGTGAGCAAAACGTTACGGTTAGCTCAGAGCGGCCTTCCCTTTACATTCAAGGCAACATTGACATCTGACATCTTAATTCCTTCTTTGGGACTGATCAGCCGAATACTTTAATTCATGTGACGAATACTTTAATTCATGTGATCGTAAGTTCATGGTTACATGCGAATAAGGTCTTGTTGTGATTACATTGGCGATGTAAATCGAAAAGATAGATGTATTTTTACTTTGAATTGTAGATGAGGATTTGACATTTTTAGCTCCGCATTGATGTTGATCAGTTTGAGAGTCGCTGATATGTAGAGGAGCTGCGTCACGCTCTGTTAGGTCACACAAACTTATCTTTAAAAGCTCGGCGTTGTTTAATGTTTGACCCCATTAAGTGAGAAGGCTTTGTTTTGTGATCCCTTTTAAGACAGTCACGGAATAACGTTGAAGTTGCAATTTATTCCATCAGCAGCTTGTTTTGGGTGATTTTGCCTTGCGCTGCTTCATGGGACTATCCTAACAGATTGCTGAATCACTTGAACGATTTCCAGACAAGATGATCCCTTTAAGAATACTCACATTCAACAACGAAACGGAACTTGTTACCGTCAAGGCAACAGATTAGGATCAACAAAAGTGTGAAAAAGGTTCTATCAGTCAAATTCTTCGATTCAGCGAGAAGACGCGCGCCCTGTTGCTCTGATCTCAGTTACGGCGAAACTGAGCGAAATAATAAACCTAAAATAAGTGGCCATACTGTTGTGAATATCCTATAAATGCATTAAGTATATACCAAACAAATGGAAAATGTTTTCCGCGCACCCTGGCTGGCTACTAAGCCTAAAGATAGCGAATACTTTCTCGAGTTTGAGTAGCCAATCAGAGCGCGCCAACAACACTATCCGCTGATTTGGTATATACTCGGGATTATTCACCACTATTCACCTCAGTTGCGGTAAATACGTCTTATCTGTTTTCATTTTAATAAAACAGGTTGGAACGAGGTGGAAAACTGCTTATTTGCCCTGTGGATCGAAATAACCTGAAACGAGGCAAAGTAGGTCACTTGTGCTATTTTCTCCAAATCAAATTTTTAAATCGAATTTTGCTCAGTTGACCATTTTCCTTGAACAGAAGCTGATCGGTGATTGGTTGTACGAACATCGTTGCAAGTGTTTTTTTTTCTCTGAATCAGCATGTTTGTTTTCCCTTTTCCATTGGTTGGACAAAATTTTAAGTAATTCCTTCCAGCGGTTTTCCAGGTTTATATTCAAACGCTACAACGACATCGTCTTTTATTGTTAGTTTTAATTTTTAATCTTAGCTTCCTTGTGGTTGTAAAAGTTATAAAGGTTAAGTCATTAAGTATAAGTTTGGATCTTCCGCTACAAATCCATAAAACCTTTCTTAGTTTGCAAGTTGGAATTGCTCCAAGTCGCTCGTTCTGATTACGAAAGGCGCGCGCGTGGTCCACGAGCGGGAATCAAAATGACGGCTGGTTCTGCGGAACACTTCCTGCGCTTATTTACAGCTTGCTTTACATCATGCATGCTTAGTAATCAAGCGCTTAAGTTAAATCTCAAGTGCTTTTCCTTTCTGTTTTTTCCAACGAGATTGAGAAGTCCGCCAAAGAGCCGAACAGGGAAAACAGCAATTTTTTAGCGTGCGCTTCTGAAGGTGCTAGAACAAGTGATTGATGGCCATACAAGTTAGTCAGATTTCATTGGCCCGTGATAATGGCGTCACCGGTGGAAAAATCCACTGTTGACGCTAGAATTCCGAAGTGCTATCGTGTTTCCCACGATAGAGCACAGAAAACGTTTAAAAAAATCGCAGCGTAACATTCGTCAAGGGTCGTCAAACACATGCATCAGAAAACAAATTTCGCCGGAAAAAACATGAGCCAGAATTGATTTCCTGCAGCTTTTTGTACTTTCATTATACGCGACCCCACAAGCTTTATGTTTTAACTACGAATCGTGTATAAATAAAGGTTTTACTTCACTGATATGCATCGCGCGCTTGAAGGATTATTATGGCACGTTATACACGATCCAACGCCTCATCCCTTATCATTACGGAAATCATTGCTTTCGTCCTTGAGAAGAAACTTGGAGCAAGTCTATTGCAAGTCTGCGTAGGTTTTTCCAGGCTAGAGAAAAAGTATGAATTTTTTTCCGTTGGTGAACCAAGAACTAAGTCCTTTTCAAACAGGGGCTGTTGTCAATTTGTTATGGAACAGTTTTGTCAATCTTAGGATCAACAAATGAAGAAAAATGTACTTGTTTTGATTTAATTTTTATTCCTTTCCTGTAGGATATTTTTCCTGACAAAGCGGCAGAAAGAAAAATTCTGTCCTTCTTTATCAAATGTCCAAGTAAAGGCTGCCAGTGGACTAGCGAACTGAGATCAAAAGAGGTAGGTCTTAATGCTACGTTATTTGGGAATTCTCCTTTAATTTTTATTTTGAATATTTATTATAATTTTGGATACTCGGTTCTTCTTAGCACCCAATTACCGTTTATGTGTCGTTTTTACCGTCTGCACCGAAACGTTGCCTCGGCCTCAGAAACGCCAAATGAATCGCGAAGGACGCAGAAGTTTCGCTTAGTTTCAAAAGGGATCCCGTTGACATTCTTAAGTCCACACGCCATTCTTCAAGAAAAGCGACTTCCCTCATGAAATCGTCCCACCTCCAATAGATCAGTACCGGGTCTTGTCCATTCTCTGTGCGGTCTGTAACGCCGTGGAGCTCGCGGAGGCCCGTTTTATGCAATAGTCCTCGTCGAACTAGTACTATTGCATAAAGACTATAGAGCGCAACGTTTCACTCCAAACAAGCAATCAAACTCGAAAACGGAGACAATTAACACAAGCATCAATTCGTCCGCCATTTAGATTAACGGCCGAAGAAGTCTTTGATAGGGAACACGTGACCGTTGTGACGTCAGCGTTTTGTAAAAGTTCCTTTGTCGACACTGGCCGCCGTTTTGGAATTTATTCACTCTGGAAATTGTTTTCAAAAAGGTCTGTTTACGGTGGCCGAACACGCCGGTTTAGTATGGACGGGAGGCCAAACCGGAGAAAAAACCGTGCGTTTCAAATTTACCCGGATTAGTGTGGCTGGGGCCTTAATAATAAGGTGGCAGTATTAACAGGGGATGACTGTAAGGCGGGGTGACACTTTTCCTGGACGATTGACCTTACCATCTTGTCAAAATTTAAAATAATATCCTTTTCCTTCAATCGTTTTCGCTTTTGTATTGGCATTTTTATGGTTTTAACCAAGGGATTAGTTTCTATAGCAACTTTGGGTGTGTGTCCGCGTTGAAGTGAAACACTTCAATTTGATAAAGCTAAAAAAGCTAAGTTAACTGGCTAACGCAAAGAACCCCAAGAACTGACATTTATCCTTAGCTTTCGTCAGAATGATTCACTCTGATGAAGGTCGCTCATTTACTTTATGTCTTAGTTGATATCAAGTAACATTTTTTGACCACCCGTTCTTGCCATTGGGACTTTCATGTGCAATGGAATTTTTGCAACGCCCCTTCACTCCTCTAGAGTTTCCACTTGTACGACGGGTTTTAAGTTAATGTAACAATTTTAATACTCATCAGCTTTCACAATGCTTGTTCAAAGGTTCTGATTTAGACATTTTTCTTTTTTCTTATTTCAATGATGAAAGAGCCATCTAGCTTCTTGCTCTTTTAAAGTTGTTCCCTGTACAAACAAAAGCTGTGAGATGACAATGCCAAGGAAACATCTGCGAGAACACATGACCAATAAGTGTAAATGGAGGATTCTTCACTGCAGACACTGTAACGTCTCACATCCAGCGTGTAAAAAGGAGGTAATGTTCTGCGTCTGTTGTTATGCATGATGCTATTTTAAATCAAGGGAAATTACGATGCACATTCTTAATAGATTCAATTAAGTTGACCAAGCTTGGTTCTGTTGATTGACGTGTACCACTCTTCTTTTCAGGTGGGATATATAAGTTGTGTATGTAGTGTTTGTTGATGTCATACAAGCTTGCTCCAAGGTTTTTTTACGCTTCGCATATCTAGCGAGAAATAACTTAATGTTTATTATTTTTGTTATAGTGTTAGGAAGTTTAAAAGTAATCTTTTTTTCTAGAACGTTTTTACTAGTTTCAATTAAGGGTTTATGCTTAAAAGTATTTCTTGTTCACAGTTTGCTCGCAATTTAAGGTCATTCAAGGTTTAAGCTAGCCCACAGGGGCATTTACTTAGTTTTTGAGTTGTACTGTCTACTGAAAGGATTTGTTGAATTTAGGTGTGGTATCTTAAAGTAGGCATGTTTGAGAATTAGAGCTGACCTTGGATTTTGCCTACGTGAAGATTGGGTTTATAGTTGAATCTTTAGTTTTATCACCGAGCTTTTATTGGTTGTCTTCCACTTATCACTATCGAAGATGAAGGTCTGTTTCACACACTGTGTTAAGCAACAGGAAGAGAAGCAAAAAGTTCCCACGGTCAGCAAACCCAACCATGTCTATAATTTTGGTATAAAAGAAGCTTGATTGTAGCTAGTAGATTATTAGAATCAGTGGACTGAAAAGTTCGGAAACTCAAGACGTTGTAATAAAGAAGCTTCCCTAGCAGAGTCTTGGTACCTCTTCGTATTTATCAAGCGAGTCGCTCCTCGACTATAGTTGTAGTGATTAATCTTGACTGAAAGAAGATGAAATTGACCTATTTTATTCGTGATGAATATAGTCTCCTCTTTTAAAGGAGAGCATGATGAACTAGGTTTTTTGGGGATCGTACTTCCAATTCAGAAAGCTAGATATTACTGTTGGCATAACAAAACCTTAAAATACACTTTTTAGCTGTTAATTTAACAGCAAAATGAGAAATATATATATATTTTTCCATTTTTAGTCTTTTTTCTTTATTTATCTATCGTCGTGGTATCGTGCAATTCAAAAGTGCTAGCTTTGCAGTGCAAGGCTTGTGGGGCAATATTTCAGAATTTTTTTCAAGACCCTATATATATGAATGTAAAAAGGGAAAAAAGGTGGATTACTTATAAGTGAGGAAACAAATGCAATTTAAATTTAACATTTTAAGTAAAAATTTAATTTAAGTCCGCTATCAACCCAAAATGCTCTCGCGTGGGGGCAGTTTGTCTGGTGGTGTGTAAAAAGTGTTTTTCACAACTTTTAGGTTAGAGGATATTGACAGTAGGATTCATTGTCATTATCTTTATTTTATTTTAAGGCTCACCAAGGAGAATGTAAGAGATTCCCATTGAAATGCCCACAGAATTGCGGAGCCAGAGCCATCGCCAGAGAGGAAGTATGTGTTTCTTGTCTGATTATCACACATCTCTCCATCATTCCATCGTTAATGCTGAGGGTCGGATACCACGTCCTTAATGACACTTTGACCTTCTGAAGAGTCCCTTTGTGAAATACGCTCCTCATTCGTTCCCCTTTTATCCAAGTGCTTTCATCAGTACTGTTTTATACGTAATGACGGTTTCCAGATTGTTTTGTGTTTTGGTTTTTTTTACTCATACAGGTATGGTCGCCATTTTCCCTTGTTTTAAAAATACTATTTTAATCACGACAACCTGCAGATATAAGTTAAAGTATTTAGAACATACTCTGGTTACTTCACGTCCAATGTGATTTACATCAGTTTGTCTACTGGTTGTAAACAAAAAATCTAATTGTTTAATATCGTCTTCTTTACCACAGATTCCATCTCACATTGAGAAGGATTGTCCGCTGACGATAATTTCCTGCCCGCATGCACAGATCGGCTGTACAGCAAAGGTAAGAAGTAGAAACAATGCTAAAATGGCTAACAAATTGTATTTGTTGGTTTTGCTAAAGTTTTCTAGAATAGCAGAATAAAATAGAATAGTAGCCTCGTTCCGAACTGAGTAATTTTAAAGAAGCAACCGATACCACTGATGTCATTCTAATGAACTTGTTAGAGCCTACTTTTGGAATAGTGGGACTGCTACAAACAATGCGTAAACATGTGACTTCTTATCAACGTTCTAGGCCATTCAGTAAAGAACTCTGAATTGCTGCGCATTAATTCCTTAAAAGAGAAAAAAATGCTTCACAGTGGTGTTACATCTGTAAAATACTTGTTATTCAAGGTTGTAGAAGTAATATATCAACAAATTAAAGAGTGCGAGGGTTTCATAAGGGTTCCCAAACACCGAGAAACAGATGAAACGGCCGAGTGCTTTTATTGTTTCGAGGTGTTTGGAGCCCCTGATGAAACCCGAAGCACGAGTTTTTGATATGGCTTCTCAAAGCATCTTTTGCTGTATTGTTGGAATATATTATTGCATTGTATTGTTTACAAAATTAGTATGTAAATTATTCAAAGTTGGCCTGGTCGTTACTTTTTTTGGAAGTCATTTTCGCATGTGCTTGTGAGAGATGGATGCAAGTACAGCTAACTCCCGTTTTAAAGTTCCAAGAACAGTCGAAGAAGAGTCTGCTTTAGTTAGTGAAGCTAGACCAAGTAGCACGAAGTACAAAAATACTAATAAGTGGAGACTGGGGAGTTCTTCCCTGGCTCTCTCGAATGGGTGTGCCTGACTTGACAAAGTGCATAAATTGCGTAAAACATTGTTCATCCGACAATCATGTGCATTTCACCTTTTACATAACTTGCACCACTTCGCTCTTTTTACTGATACATACACCGACACTTGTGTTAATTATTAACCTTTATTAACTACTTAGAAATAACAATGTACCTATTTGATGAGACGCTACGAAAGCAATTACTTTTAGTGACATACAATACAAATGGGCAACAAAAGGAGGATACGATCTATTTTAGTTTTCTAGTGAATTTCAATGATCTGTATTCCAGTTTACTTTAAGGAGGCTCGCAACAGCTTTTTTTGCCTTGGAGTGTATCTTTTGAAGTCAAAATTTCGCAAGGTAAACTTCGATTTCATTGATACTACACCACCATTTCAACATATGATCAAAGTTTATTTTCTCACTAGTTTCCTAGCAACAGCTGTCACCATAGCAACGGTAATGGACAACCCCTCATTTTAAATAATGTCGAATATCTCGAAAACTAGTCAGACACTTTATGACGAAACTTGAACTATTTGAACTACTCAACCTACACAACTTGTATGCGAAATTAGGGGAAAAAAATCTGTAAGAGCGTTTTCATGTAAATTATGATTCATTTTTTACTGGCTGATTTAGGTCATTCCTGCACCTTTCTCCAATATTTCAAGAAAGATAAAACTTAACACGTTCTCTTTTCAGTTGAAGGATCTTTTATGATATCAAAACATTCTTAATGTACATTGAGCTTCCTAGGTGGCCGCGATTTTAAGATATTTATATTTAAAAACTGCTAAAATGCATCACAAATTAGCCAAAAAATTCGTAATTTGCATAAATAGAAATATTTCAAAACTGCCCTTACAGTTTTCTCTCTTAAACTGATTGCCGTTAGAATAATTATTCTTTTTGATGTTCCAGTGAGTTTTAGGCTGAATAAACATCTCTGTTATAAGAGAAGAAGGCTGAATCTCGGTCAAGTTTCAGTCGTTATTAACTTTCAACGAGCAACAGTTTTATTTTGTTTTCCCTGGTCTATTTCACGGTTATTCACGTGCAATGAATATCTATACACGCTGCGCTTGTGTCCTCTCGTGATTTGTAATTCCTTCTCATAATAATAAAAAAGTTTTGTCTTCTGAGCTTCTTCCTGGACACTCTTTTCCATTATTCTTTAAATACTGACTGACGTTTTAGCATTTTTAATTACGGATTTAATTACATTGGGGCCGAAAAATGAAGAGAAACAAGCTCAGAAGACGAGTATATATATATTTTTTATTATGAGAAGGAGTTATAAGTTTTCGGGATATTCGACATTATTTAAAATGAGGGGTTGTCCATTACCGTTGCTATGGTGACAGTTGTTGCTAGGAAACCAATGAGAAAATAAACTTTGATGATATGTTGAAAAGGTGGTTTAGTATCAAGGAAATCGAAGTTTACCTTCTATGCGAAATTTTGACTTCAAAAGATACACTCCAGGGCCAAAAAAAATGTTGCGAGCCTCCTTAAAGGTGATCTCTGCATGCTTAAGGAAACGACATTTTGAATTCGTCTCTAAATTAAAAATATTAATTTTAACGTGCTAAAATAAAGGTTGCTACAAATAGGAAACTCCTAAGACCGTGTAATCGTGACCTATAAGTAACATCAGTACAGACTGATATTGGGGAGTAAGATATATATCAAATTTACCTACGGAATACTGCTCCACGTTGTTTCAACATTGTTTTAACGATAAAAATGATCATAATAACCAGTGATTACTTTTCTTTAGGTTCAGAGAAATGAGATTGAATCTCATCTTCAATCTGCCACGAAAAACCATCTTGACTTTGCTTGTGCGAAGTTGAATAACACACAGACTCAGTTGAGTAACACACAGATTCAGTTAAAAAACACACAAGAAGAATTGAAAGGGACCAAGAGAAAACTTGAGGAGAAGGTCAATACTCTTAAAAACAGACTGATGCAATTTCCTGGAGTACATACGTGGAGGATCACTGACTTCAGTGAGGTCTTGCAGCAAGCCAAAAGCGGAGAACAGACTGAAATAAAGAGTGATCCTTTCTACGACCGTGGATATAAATTTCGATTATCCTTGTATCCAAATGGCTGCTTCCCTGGAGAAAACACCCACATCTCGATATTCGTTTGTATAATGAAAGGTGAATACGATGCCATACTGTCCTGGCCTTTCTGTAAAAAAGTAACGTTCACGTTGGTTGATCAGCAAGAAGATCCAAACGACAGGAAAAACATCACTTACTCCTTTACGGCAGACGCTAAAACATTTAAGGAGAGCTTCATAAGGCCAGTGAAAGACGAGCTCCTTGGTGTTGGCACACCTACTTTTGTATCCCACGACAAATTAAAACAAAGGCGCTACATTGTAGATGACACTATTTTCATTCAGGTAGAAGTCGCTCCACCACGATAGGTGTTATTTTAAATCTAAATAGCTGCTGTTCAGAAGGGAATTCCTCAAGGTATTTCTTTTTAATTGTAATATAAGAACATGAGAATAATTAACCATTATTCGCCGAAGGCCAAGTAAATATTGGCAAATATTTACCGACCCGAAGGCGAGATAAATATTGGCCAATTACTGAGCCTGAGGCGAATAATTGTTTTAGTATAATTTTGAGATTTGGACACCAAAAAGTAAAAGAAAAATAAAAGGGCGGATGGGGGGCTAAAACTTGGCAAACAACATACGAAAAAAGTAACTTAGCTTAGCAGCCGCGCCTTGAAATATTATATTCACCGAGTAGCGTGGTAAATATAGCATTAAAATATACTAGTCCTGTATGAAAACTCTGACTGACTTTTCAAAAACATACCCAAACAAAATTTACTGAGACATTTTCTAACTATGTTTACCTAATGTCACTGCTAATCAATAGTCAGTCCTAAATTAGGGCTTATTATGACAATTCTAGATCAAGTAAATGTTTGGACAGAAACACGTGTAATTTCTAGTGTAATCGAAACTGACATAAATCTTTGACAGACTAGGAAATTATTCATGACCTCTGATCTCTTGAGGAGGTTGGAATCTCGCTCAAAATCCGACCCTTTCGCGTCAACATTTATCGTTCTAAGGACAAATAGCCTTAAGCAAAGTGAAACAGCGTTTTCAACCGGGACTTCATCGAGTTCCTACAGCATTCACGGTTCAAAGTAATCAAACATCTGTTAAATGCTATGTCAATTTTTAGGCGGAAATGTCACAATACGACCCCTTGAAATGATCAAGGCCATCGCATAACCTCCATCAAAACAAATCGAAGAACTATTCAAACTCACGCTTTTTCGAGGCAAATCTTTTCACAAACTATTTCTCTGCTCGCCATTCTAGTTGAAGTCCCGGATGTTGAGAAAAACCTTCAACAGGACTGTGTCAGAGGGTTGCCGTTCACAAGAATTTTTCTTTTGTCTTTGGCCAGGTAAAAATTAAAGTCCAATTTTGCTCTGTTCGCTTTGAAAAGGTCCCTAAGACCTACTTTCCGCGGCCAAAGACTTGTTACCACCTCCAGCAAAGCCCACAGTATCAATCCCTGCAAATGAAACCGAGACAAAGTCCCGTTAAGTTCAAAAAGAAAAACCAAACTGCAGGTAAGATATTTATATCGCGCATAACCAGCAAATCGTAAGACTTTTTCCATCACCAGGCTTCATGATGCCAGGAAAACTTTGCTCAAGGCAGCCAACTGAAAATTTAGATCTATTCGTTTCAATCTGAGCTCAGACAGTACCAATTAAAAAATGTCGCTAACTCGTGTAAGGGAGAAAGAGAGAGAATGGACCAGAATGAAGAGAAATCCCTTCCCAGGGAGGGATGAGGCAGGGAGGGGGCTGTGTTGGGGAGAAAAAAATAATCCTGAATGCTTTGCAGTTGCTGAAAAAAATACCCAAAAAAATAAACAAACAAGAACAGCATGAACAACCTAAGATCAACGGAGATTTCTGTAGGTATATTTTAGCAAATCCGGTGAGAACTATGTTAAGGCTTACGCCGACAGAGGAGAAGGTGACTCAAAAGCACTGCATACAATGAATACAACCAAGATATAGAATTTAATGAAAAATCTGAATAAGACATAGCACATTCACCATCTGAAGTTAGTTTCAAACGTGCTTTTGAAATTTTTTCAGAATTTAATATATTTGCCTCTGTGGCGAAATTCAGACGAGGCCTTATTTTCAGCTGTTTATGAATTACGGTATGTCTTAGGTATGACATGACTCGGAAAAAAAATTTGTCTGATGTCCTTTATTCCTAACCCTACACCTGACGGAAAGTCCGAAGAAACCTGTAGGCGCATGTTTTTGCGAGGAAAAGCCATATTTGGTAGGAGTGGCCAACTTTAGTACGAAAACAAAACGTTTCGGTGTAAAAGATACCTGGCCTTAACAAATATAACTTAACAACGTGTCATGGCGAAAAAAAAAAACACATTACTTTACATTTTGCCGTCTCCAAAGTAGACTGCAAAACAGTCGCTTTTTTCTCTTAAAACTCGCGAAATGACGTTCGGATTGCCAAAAACGCGGATACTCGCGAGACATGAAGCTCCCAAAGCGTCGGTTGTCGCGTGAGCCTCGCACGCCATCAGGGTACGGGAGGCAAGGAAAAGGGTCCCTCTCCAATCTTGGCGAAACGCTGGGAAGGCCTCGCAAATGAAGATAGCCATTTAATTCAATTAACCACTCTCAGATCCGGGAGTTGTAACGCTCCTGGTCGATTCATGCTGCAGCGTCAACTAGTATGCATCAACTGGCTTGTTCAATCCGTTAGATTTGACACGGACTGTACCATCCTTTTCATGTCTCAGTTCGTACATACTATTTGCTGGGTTATTTACGTAATTTGAAATGTCTTCGAAGCAATTTTTTTTCATTTCTTATTTGACTGTAGACAATTTACAGTTTCTATGATATGCGGGTAATCTACTTCACTTCACGGTACTCAGGCAAAAAAACAAAACAAAAAAAAATTGAGCCCTTTACAAGCTTTCCGAGGGAACCCTAACGTACCCTTTTCAAGCGTCTTTTTTAAAAATCCTGCACCCGGGGAGATTTTTGCCGCCTTGTAGAGGAGTAGTGTTTTAGATGTCTTTAGATGTACATATTCCACTGATTTGGCACTCGCACTGATTTAAGACCTCGTACGAAGAAAAAGGTCATACGTAGAAAAGCCACTTCTTTGGACAATAACTTTCTAAATGGCATCCTTGTGACAATTTTGTCTGGCGACATGGTCACAAAATTAGAGCATTGTGAAGAAGTTCTTATAAAACAGCAACTTTCTCTCTTTGTTACGTCCAAAAACACCCCCCCCCCCCGCAAAAAAAAAACAAAAAAATATGTAATCATTGCTGTTTCTACATGTTTTTCTGATTTCGGTGTAACTTTCCTTTTACAGTTTCACTTTTAGCTATTTTCAAGTTATAGTTAATGTTGCTTAAAAAAGTGTTAATTCATTATTGTAATTTCTGTCGTTGTAAAAACATTTGGTAAATAAAAGAGTTTGCAAAAATTACAATGCATTAATCGAATTTCATAATTATTAAGCTCTCAATTAGCAAATGTATAGGTTGTTGAAGGTTTCGAATAAGCGTCCTTGTGTGAAATAGACTACCAAAGTGAAAATGTGAAAGTGTAAAATAGCTGCCCAGTAGATTCCCGGATTTCCCGGTGCATATGTAAAATTTGTATTAAAAATGTTTGTCGCAAGAGGAATATTAAAGGAGAGAAAAACAAAGATGGCATAAAGGCAATCCAAGCCGTACACGAAGGTTCCCTAGCCACTCGAGGGATATACAGCAACTACGTTTTCACGCCGGAACACCTCTCTCAGTAAGAAAGATACTCCCGAAATTCTAAGCTATTTTATAATTAACAATTAGGCTACGAGGAAAAGGTGGCTATTTAGCAAGATGTTAATTTTTTCAGAGACCCCGACGGAAATTGAACCCACGACTGTCCCTTCACAGGTTGGATGCTCTTACTACTGAGCTACTGGGAGCTTTGTGGCGAGCCAAGCCATATTTTCTAGGTGCAGTTGACACACTTTCTACATACTGCTAGTATGAGCAATGTGGAAAGTCTCTTGTATGGTGATAAAGAAAAACACGAAATAGACTGGTTGTATGAAAGATGTAATGTCTAATATGCCACGAGAGTGAGACAAAGAAAAAATCTTTATCTATCAGAGATCAAAAAACAGTGATTAAACCAATCAGATTCTTTTATTCTATCCTTCTATTTAACAGATCACTGTAAACGTCTACACAATCGGAATATTCGCGATCCAGTGGTCTCTTTTGATTGCGTTTGAGACGGCGTTATTTTGTGATAATGTCGTCTCAAAATGCTCGCTTGTGATTGGTTTAAAAACTGTCATGACAACGTGGCCAAGGTCAAACTTCAAAACTTTTCTTCACAAAAACGCTGGGACAATTTTACTTTTGTTTAGTAATAGAGTTGGAAAAACCTTTATTGCAATGTGATTCATCCCTACAAGCAACTAACTTTGACAGATTGCAGAAAATATGAGTGCTAAAGCTTTAAAACTGTGTATGTTTCTTTCAAACAGTTTGTTTTTCAGTTTTCATTTCGCGATGCGCGCGCTATAATTGTATCATCATTTGTGTTCCAGTTTTAAACCTGGTAAAGAAGGTAATTGTCACGTTATTCTATTGTTTTGTCGATGTCCGTCGTTTGAATAAAATTATGCATGTTGATGCACTGAAAGAGTTTAGTTTGTTTCATAAGGCAATTTTGGGTTGAAAAAGTGGAAAATCCAAACATTTTGCTGTTAAACCACAACTGTTTTTGTGAGCTAGTATCGCGCGTGCAAATCTTCATGACGAGTAAGAATTTCTATTTTGATCAACAGAAATTATTGCTCTGGCTCATAGTTTTTTCGCGAAAAAAGGGACATGGATCGCGATAAAAAACCAAATTCTATTTTGAGACGACATTACGGCTTTATAATGACGGCGTTGGGAGAAAATATATTCCGTATTGGGCGGAGTCGTGAAACTGTTCTGTCGGGACAACGCGCAAACACACGTTATAGGTCATAACGCGCAACAATCAATGCGTTAGATTTGATATTAACTTTCCTACGCAGCATTCCTTTGCCGGGAAGCGCTGTCCTGTACAGGCTATCTAATACATTGGAATCCTGGGACGGTATTTGTAACGCCCTCGAAGGTTATCTTGTGTCCTAAGTATAGACTCTGGACGAACATGTTTGCCACCATACACAGTGTTGCCCAGTACGTGACCACCTCATTTTGCAAGAGCTATATTTTTCCTCCCTAGATCGGAGGAGTTTGAAATTTATGTGTATGGCAATCTACCTACTAGCTCAGTGATTAGAGCGTCCGACCGGTGTACGCCGGAAAGGTCATGGGTTCGATTCCGTCGGGGCCTCAGACGTTTTCTTTGTCCCACGCTCGCCACAATCTTAATATTCCACCTTTCTTATGACGTACGAATTTGGACGTTTGTAAGTCCGAGGCAAACGAAAACGCAAGTCGACGAAAGCTCAAACTCTTTGACAGCGCGGGAGAACCAGTGACCGTTAACGATAGAGGCCAAGAGAGACCAAGAGTTTTGAACTTCTATTCATTCCATTTATTCCGATAAAAAATCAGAGAGATCCAGACTCGTTAAGAGCAGATGTCTGAAATTATCGAGAATCGGGCTTCAGTCATGAAATTTCGAATTTCTTTATATTTTGCCCAAGTAACCTCTACAGTGAAGTATTTTCAAAAATAACATTAAAAGTTTCAACAGCTTTAATTTTTTTCGAAATCGGGCAAAGTTTGAAAATACGCATGTCGGCCTCCTTCCAATAGTGAAATTGGCCGAAAATTACACATTTATAATTCGCTCGTACGTTAAAATACAGGGTCGTCTGTTCATGAAACACAGACACAATATAAACACACTTTAGCTCTTTATAATAAAGTAATTTTCTTTGGATAAGCTGTTGAAAGAAAACCAGTTTCAGGTATTTTAAAGAATAGCAAATTTCACCCAACTTCCACACTACAGAAACCCAATTGGTACGTGGATTTTGGACATGGAATAACAACAGGTTTGAAGAAAAACATTTGTAAATTACTGTGTTTAAATATTTCTGGCGGCACTGAAAAATTACCCCGTCGAGAGACCAAAATGTGAAGGGTAGTTTGACACGAATCACCGACTGAATTTATGACACAAACCGCCGACTGGCTACGCAAAGCAAACGGTAGCCGTTTTCATTGCGAGAAATGCCGGAGAATACCTTCGCAAAATTACTTAAGGGGCTTGCAGAATAACTTTAAATAGCGATTGCTGAAGTAAAGTGTTGTTTTTGAACTACGATCAACGTACGCACCACTTGTTTTAGTACACGGATCGGTCGATCGAAACCGCAACATATGCATAACATTAATCTTAACGTGTTTTTAAAATTATCCATTATCTGTCTGATTAAGATAATCCTCTATTCCATCGTTGTGATTGATACTGCAATAGCTGTAGCCTGCTGGACATGTGAGAACGTTGGTTTCCTGAAATTTGTCATCACTTAGCCGCAAAAAAAACTGAAAAAAGTAAAATTGCGGAACAGTACCAGAATATATGTTGCAAGAACAAGATTGCGTGACGCCTGACATAGGCAAAGGTCAATCGATGTAATCGCATTTTTAGGTGTTAGCTTTTTTGAGGTATAAGCGTATAAATTCTAGAAATACTAGTTTTTCTATCCACCTTTGGATGCAAAAAAGCTTTCATGAATTGATATCGCGTCGCTAGTTGTTTTTGTTTTTTGTTTTTTTTTTGACACTCCATTGCATGGCATCTTGTGGCTATACAAGCATCACGATGATAGTCCTCGTCAGAATGTCCTCGTTGGTGTACCCTGTGGCCCCAGTTCATTTAACCTGGTGAATGTTAAATGTGTGGCAATCGGCAAGTGTAGCAAAAATGGCTAACAATCACCTCGTGTATTGTAAAATCGACAGAGAGTCGACATTGCACTCAATAGTGAATCTACGCTTTTACTTACCAGAGCAGGCAGAGGGTTTCCTGTTAGACATTGCAAATTCTAGAGAGCGATTTGGACATTTTAAAAAACTGTAATAATAAATCAACATTTTTATTTCAGGCATTTTTGAGACAGAAGGAGTGTCACTTTAAAATAGCAGTGTTCCCACGACATTATATTTGTTTGGGACTAGGTGGTGGTGCAGTAACTCGCGGTGTTCGATCTCCGCAGAAGTGGCCATGGTGGCTGCACATCCTCAGCCCCAAAGGCTCAATGTGGATTAAAAGAGGCGGATTCAACACATGTTATGAGCGCCACAAATACACTTGCACTGGTAAGCTCGCGTAAGTATATGTATAAGGGACAGACCATTTGAAAAGTGATGGGGGGGGGGGGGGGACCAAAAAAAAATTCAAAAAAGTCATGAACAAGATGGGCCTCATTTTGATATGAACCATAATTCGCTCTGCCAAAGTGCTCAAGTAGTGTCTCCAGTGTATGTTTAAAAAATTGGAAATTTTCTGGGGCTCTGTCAGGATGCTATAAAAAATTAATATTGTTTTCATAATTAATATTTCTTTTGTCGGGAGGGGGATACCTTCGCCTGGAGCAGATTTTTTGTTTTTATAGTCGTAGTCATACAGTTGAACCCCGTTATTTTGAACCGTCAGGGGAAACCAAAAAAGTTTGAAATAGCGGGAGTTCAAAATAACCGATAGTAAATGAGTGAAGGGCAAATCCAAGCCGAAGGGAAATTGGTTTAAGTTTGAAATAACGGGAAATTCATAATAATTGAGATCGAATAAGCGTAGTCTATTAAACTGTAAATTATTAACACACGACAAGCTCAGGAGCTGAAACTTGTTACAACGCTCTCGTGGAATAAAAAGGTCATTAATCACTTGTCAGGTAAAAATAAAAAGCAACAATCACACCCAAATTCACTTTCTTTTATTTTCTTGGTGTTAAACATTGACAACAATTTTTAAATTAAATGTTTGCAACGATATCAAAACTTGAACAGCAACGTTTTTTTAATTTGATAATAATACAATCACAATCGGATGCAATATTTAATCTTTTTGCATAAAACTGTTTATATTTTTAATAGGCTTTTATAAAACGAAATTTGGATTTTTTTGTTAATTAATCTCTTCTGCCACTCAGTGAAAGGGTTAAACGCGAACAGCAACTGTCAACTATTTTTAAATAAATATGTACTCAATGATATAAAACTTGAAATAAATATCGGGATGTATTTAATGATATAAAATTTAAAATAAATACATTGCATGTATACCATGATATCTAAAAACTTGGAAAGCAATCTATTTTGATTCAACAATCAAATATAATTTTAAATTCATTTGCATAGAGCTGTTTATATAATTTAGGCTTTTATAAAAAGAAATTTGGAATTTTTTGTAAATGTTTTACTTTGGCCACTCAAGGAGTGAAAGGGTGAAACATGAACAGCAACTGTCACCTCTTGACTATTAACTATTAATTATTTAAATTTATGAGCTACGTTTTTGAAAAGAATTGTTTTTAAATTAAGGAAATAAGAGTGTATGTACTGTATACTTTATAAATTAATCATTTCATATGAATACGTCTTTTATAAAAAAAATCCATACATGTATATCAATAATATTACACAATCTTTCACTATAAATCGCTATTTACTTTTGAAACCTCCTTCAGTAAATTAAATTTTAAAGCGAACATTATTAAAAAGTGTTTTGTAATAAAATAAACTTAAAAATGTAAAGTAACGTAACAGTATAAGCTATGTATTTAGTAAAACAAAGTTTCGTTTTTTTAAATTAATTCAATAGCAAAATGTGCAGAAGGAAAATATTTTCTCCAAAAAAAATTCATGCATAGGGCTGTAGCCAAAAAAAATTCTTGCACAGGAAATGGGCCAAAGAAAAAATCTGGCAGGCTAAAAATCCCCCACCCCGCCCCCCCCTCCCATCACTTGTCTAATGGTCCGTCCCTAAATTATCGTTGATAATAAATTATTCGCAATTTGTCTGGCTGAGGTAGAGGCTAATCAAAGGCATACTTATATGCCGGGTTTATTGTATTTTCGACAAAGTTGGCACAGAAAACCGCTGCTCTAACATACTTTCCTAATAGACAACCGTTACTGCCGTGATTAAAGAAAAGCACAAACAAAAACAGAAAACCGTCTCCCATCGTTCCCAAATCTTACATGGCTTATTAGCTCGTGCCCCAAAAACTCGTGCCGCATTTAATATACTTAACCCTATTCTGCCGAGAAGGGGGGGGGGGGGGAGGCACATTGTGCCCGCGCTGACTTTAACGAATTATAACTTTTAAACGGCTAGACGAATAATCACCAAATCTCGTGTCTTTTCCAAAAATTTATCAGAGAAAATTTTCCTGTGTCAATGACGTGTCTATGAAGATTGAGGTTTCCATAGCGACCGTCTTCTCAGAACTTTCCCCTTCTTTTGTAAGAAGAAGATAATTTTTTACTTTTGTGTGCTTGTTTTGACTTACTGTGTTTCTTAGAACAAAATCATATATTTTTTGATGACGTCATTGTCAGCTGTATGACTGCAGGTTTGGGATTCAAGATGGCGGCCTCAAATTCAAAATGGCGGCTTTGTGACGTTATTGTGAGGTCACGACACGTCATAATTGACCTATCATAAGCCCAATCTGTTAAGCTAATGACATGCTACAAACGTGCCAAGTTTCATCGCAAGAGCTTTAATACTTTTCTGAGAACCATGGGGGGGGGGGGGGTGCCCCCCTCCAGGCTCAGAAACTCAAGAAAAGCCCAGGCAGAATAGGGTTAAGTAAATCATGTTTTTTGGGGTAAGTTCACAACTGTATATTTATTAAGTGTTTTAGATACACGAGTGCATGAGCACAAAGCACAAAAAAAAAAAGAAAAGAAAATGTTCTCATTCCCCCAGCCAACCTCTCATCCGTTGTGGGCGCTCGTGAAAATCCAGCTTACTCGAAAAAAAAAGAATACTTCTGTGACGCAAGTCTTTTTGAGAAAAAAATGTTAATTAAAGTAGGGTGCTGGGGGTGTCGTTAAAATAGTTTTGGCCTTGTGAAATTCCACTAGCTACACCCCTCCGTAGACATTGTGAATAGGCTCAGTTATTATGTTATTGCGATTTTCTCATTTCCATGAATTATTTCCTGGATAAAAACCATTTCGGAAAAAAAAGATTCTTTATTTACGTGATCAGTATCCTTTAAATTTCAACACCGTAGACTACGAGCGGTGTCTCTTTCCGCTCAGGGATAGTCTAGTCAGTCGCCAAAAACGAACAAGCGCTAAATCTCCTCCGGCGTTCAAATGTGACGCGCATGTGGAGCTGCTATTTAAACAATAGAGTTCTTCTGTCGAAGGCACTACCTTCTGATAGGTTGCCCGAGGAAATTTGAATTTGATGTTCACAACAAATATTAGCCTGAGAACGCAGTTCAAAGGCTTATATGAAGTTTAAACATCAAATATCCGAGGGAGCCTGAGACGCAAGGACTCTATTGTTTTTATTGTACAACGCCAAATTTTGAGCAAAAATTGCCAAAAACGGTCACTATGCGCTGACAGGCGCACGCTGAGGAGAGTCAATATCGCGTCATGTGATCGATTTGGACCAATGGCAGCACGCCAAAATTTAGCGGCATACTATAAACATATATACGCTATGCGCTACTGTACTAGAGCCGGCTCAATATTAGGCGGCTTGACACGCGCGTCACATGTTTGTGCAGGTGATTCTCGCGCTTGCTCTCTGCCTTATTCGTTTCTCTCGACTATTCCTGAGCGGAAAGAGAGACTGCGTGGTCTACTCTTTCCACTAAGGACTAGTCCAGCCAAAACAGCAAGCGACTGCACGTAAAAATCGCTTGCGGCGGTCGGCGATTTTCGCGCGGGCTCCACACGCGCGTCACGTTTCCACGCCATAGTACGATTTCCCGCTCGCCTAAGACGTTGAAATTTGACTGACACTGATCACGCAGATAAAGAATTTTTTTCCAAAATGGTTTTTAACAAGAGAATAATTTTTGAAAATGAGGAAATCGGAAGAACACAATAACAGACCGTTCATTTCTTATTCACAATGTCCACGGAGAGGAAACTAGTGGAATTTCACAAGGCCAAAACTATTTAAATGAGATCCCTAGCCTACGCGTTAATTAACAGTTTTTTTTGTTTTCAAAAAGACATCGTCTTTTTCACAGAAGTTTTACTTCGCGCAAGATGGTTTTTCACAAGCGCGCGCAAGAGGTTAGAGGTTGGCCGGGGGAATGAGTGCATTTTTTTTTTGCAGTTTGCGATTTTACACTCGCGTACCTAAAACACTAGATAAATAAACCGGTGTGAAGAGATTCCAGAAACCATGTTTTACTTAGGGCGCGTTCTTTTGGGACTATTCCGGAATAGGAATACTCGGAATAGACGATATTTGTGCTCTTTTGGGAGCGATTCCGTTTTCGGAAAGAACGGAATATCATTCCGTTCATTCTGCTTCCGATAGCAGAATGAACAGAATGAAGGGAATACGGTTTACTCGGAATAGCCAGAATACGTGTTCTTTTGGGAAATTTTTGGCGGGAAATCCTATGCGGCCGCCTGTGCGTGCGCAAACATAGTAGTTCTCAGTTCACCTCCGCCATGGTTATTCCGTTTTCAGAAGAAGCGTTCTTTTCGAAATTGAAATTCCGTGTATTCTGTTATTCCTAAACCGGAATAAGAATAACCAGAATAGTCCCAAAAGAACGCACCCTTAATGTGGCACGAGTTTCTGGGGCACAAGCTCTTATAAAACATGTAAGATTTGGGAACGGTGACTCCGTTTTTTGTTTTTGGTTTGGTTTGTGTTGGTTTGTTTGTTTTTTATCACGGCGGTAACGGTTTTCTGTTACGAAAGTATGTTTGAGCAGCGGTTTTCTGTGCCACCTCTCCCCCATGAACATGAAAGAGTTAGTAAAACTGCGCACACCAGATTAACCGCGTAAACAAATTGCGGCTAATTTATTATGAACAAAAACAATTTATACAAATACCTACGCGAGTCTACTTGTACAAGCATATTCGTGGCGCTCATAACATGGGCTGAATGCGCCTTTTTTAATCCATATTGAGCCCCTGGGGCTGAGAATTTTCCCTTGTGGGGAGCCACCTCTTTGGGGGTCGAACACCGCGAGTTATTGCAGCACCACGTAGCCTCAAACAGATTCAATGTCGTGGGCACAATGTTAATTTTGAGTGAGACTATTCTGTCTCGAAAATGCATGAAATAAATACGCCGATTTTATTTACAAAAATGGCCAAATAAAAAAAATCGCTCCCTAGTATTTGCAATGACTAACAGTAAACCTCCCACCTGCTCGAGTAAGTAAGAGCTGGGATTCACTGTCCAGTGTCTGTCCACTGCAATGTCGTCGCTGAGTTACAATACACGAGGTGGTTGTAGACATTTTTACTACACTCGCCGATCATCACACATTCAGCATTCGCTGGGTTAAATAAACTAGGGCCACAGGGTCCACCAAAAAGGAGTATCACCATGGGTGATGCTTGTATGACGGCGACGCGATATCAATGCATGAAAGCTTTTCTCCATCAAAAGGTGGTTAAAAGAAGTATTTCTGTAGAACTTTATGCTTACATCTCAAAAAACTAACACCTATAAAATGCGATTACATCAATAAACCTTGCCCATTTCATGCGTCACGCAATCTTCTTCTTGCAACATATCGTTCTGGTACTGGTCCGCAATGTTACTTTTGTCAGTTTGTTTGCGGCTAAGTGACAAATTTCTGGAAAGCAACGCTATCATATGTCCAGCAAGCTACAGCTATTACAGTACCAATCACAACGATGAAGAAGAGGATTATTTTAATCAGACAGATAATGGATAATTTTAAAAACACGGTAAGATTAATGTTATGCATATGTTGCGGTTTCGATCGACCGATCCGTGTACTAAAACAAGTGGTGCGTACGTTGATCGTAGTTCAAAAACAACACTTTACTTCAGCAATCGCTATTTAAAGTTATTCTGCAAGCCCCTTAAGTAATTTTGCGAAGGTTTTCTCCGGCATTTCTTGCAATGAAAACGGCTACCGTTTGCTTTACGTAGCCAGTCGGCGGTTTGTGTCATAAATTAAGTCGGTGATTCGTGTTAAACTACCCTTCACATTTTGGTCTCTCGACGGGGTAATTTTCAGTGCCGCCAGAAATATTTAAACACAGTAATTTACAAATGTTTTTCTTTAAACCTGTTGTTATTCCATGTCCAAAATCTACGTACCAATTGGGTTTCTGTAGTGTGGAAGTTGGGTGAAATTTGCTACTTTTTAAAATACCTGAAACTGGCTTTCTTCTAACGGCCCATACATTTTCACTTCAACAGCTTATCCAAAGAAGATTACTCTATTATAAAGAACTAAAGTGTGTTTATATTGTGTTTGTGTTGCATGAACAGACGACCCCGCATTTTAACGTACGAGCGAAATAAAAATGTGTAATTTTCGGCCAATTTCACTATTGGAAGGAGGTCGATATGCCGTATTTTCAAACTTTGCCCGATTTTGAAAAAAAATTAAAAGCTGTTGAAACTTTTAATGTTATTTTTGAAAATACTTCACTATAGAGGTTACTTGGGCAAAATATAAAGGAATTCGAAATTTCACAACTGACGCCCGATTCTCGATAATTTCAGACATTGGCTCTTAAGAGCGTTTAAGAGTAGTCGGGAGTGCATGTGAGTTTGAAGACTCACGAGAGCGGGAGTTATTATTTCTTGATCACGGTTTGCGTGTTTAAGTGATGCATTAGAACCTATGGGACCATTCTACTATCTTACGCGCCAGAAAAATATCGCATTTGTAGCAGCTTGCTAAGCTTAAGGACGGTGCTCCTTAAGAGCGGTTTGCTGTAAGAACCGACTAAGGGTATGCAAGATAGAAAAATCCGATTTTTTCAAAATCTGCCAGAATAAAGGCTTTGGTAAACTAGTTCTAAAAATATAAGTTTCCGGTCGTTTAGATTTTTATTTATTTTTTAGTGAATATTTTCGTATTTTGCCCTTCGCGGCAGTAAAAATCAACGCCAAAATCGGGACTTTTCCGGAAGCTCCTGTTCAAATATTGAAAGCGCCCCTAAAAAGATTAACCCGGGGAGTTAAAATATCTTATTTCCTCTGTTTATTAGCAGTGTCAAAGTTTCATGAAAAGCGAACTTGAATTTTTTACGAAATTTTACAATTTATACCCAACAACGGTCGTTACCGACAACCCAAATTAGGCTACATTCAAGGCTCAAAAAAGCATTCTGGTACATGGCTTTACACAACGAGACTATACTCCGGGAAAGAACAAAAGAACGAGAACTTGGAAGATATGGCGGAGAAGCTGTTTTTCTTGGAAATTTAAACAAAACAGATATCAAGCATTACTTCTCATCTACCAATATCTTCATTAATGAAATTCTGATGATCTGGTCCGAGGTTAATTACACTGACAATATCTCCTCCTTACAACATTATCAATCACAGCCTCTCTGGAATAATTCTCTTATCAGAATAGACAGCAAACCCATCTATTTTCGAGAATGGCTTGCAAATGGAATATCGACCATTAGGTCTCTCATGAAAGACGCAAACAAACCTCTCTCCTATGAAGAATTTCAGAATAAATACGGACTCAAAGCCTGCCCTTTAGCATTCGGGGGGATTATTGCCACGCTGAAGAATCTAAGAAAACGTTTCAAAGAAAACATAGATAGCCCCGAAAAAGATGAGATTGAACCATTCATTAAAATTTTCCTCAAGGCAAAAAAACCCAGCAACTTAACGTACAAAATTCTAGTTGCAACTAAAAGCGAAGCACCGGAAACTTCTCAGGCAAAATGGCACGAAGATTGCGACTTGGAAAAAGGTGAATTTGACTGGAAAAGAGCTTTTCAATCTACAAAGATTTGCACAAAAAGTACCAAACTAATAATATTCCAATTTAAATTTCTTCATCGACGTCTACCTACAAACTCCTTTTTGTATAAAATTAACGTCAAAGACAGTGACCGCTGTTCCTTTTGCGAAAAGGAAACAGAAACTTTGCTCCACCTTTTTTGGCATTGCAACCAGACCACTCGTTTTTGGGAAAGCTTTTTTAAATGGCTTCAGACATCCCTATGTACGCAGAAAGGGAATAAACTAGACATGACCATTGCTCTCGGCCTAAAGCCAGACACCTCAAATGCAAAGTTGCAAATTAATTTCTCTTGTCTGATGAGCAGATATTGTATCTGGGTCTGTAAATTAAAAAACGAAATCCCTAATCTTTCGCACTTCTTGCATCTCATGAACAAAAGCTATGAAATTGAAAAAAATGATCCTAATTCTTCATCAGAGAAATGGAAACCTCTCCTCGGCCACCTTTCAAATTAAAAATTTATATAAAAAAAACTGAATCAAATTTAACTTTTCAGTCCTGGTTTGACCCTGTTAGTAGTAATTTTTTTTCTTCCGATCTCCTTAATTACACAATATTACTCTCCTAAAAAATATTTGTTTAAATGCTACGGGGACTATTTTCTATAGGGTATAAGATAGGCTAGTGTTTGTAAGTTCTTTTTTTCTTTTATTTTTAATAAGGTTAATTTACATTGTATTGTAACTGTAGTTCGTAATGTATTGTTAGTTTTTGTGCAAATAATATCTGTAAGTAGTGTAATAATAACACTGTTAATGTAATGTTTGTAAATGTGTGAGCAATCAATAAAAAAAAAAAAAAAAAAAAAAAAAAAAAAAAAAAAGAACAATCACTTCAATTAAACATCGGCCGAAAAACATTTTGGGACAAATGAAACGGTGAATTTTGAGAGCGCTTTGAAAACAGGCTACTTGAGTGATATGAGCGACCCTTTGACCTTTCATGTCAACGGAAATCAACACACAGCAGCTCTTAAAATGTGACTTTCCTTCGCCAGAATACGAGTTTACTTGCTTTTCTAGAATATTTTTAAATAGAGGAAACTAGGATTTTGAATTTGGAGGCCTTTGTTCCCAATATTGAGCGATGTTGGGCAATTTAAAGAAGTATGTTATAAAATTGACCTACTCTGTTTATCACCGAATTATACATTCAAAGTCTGTTTACAACGTGAATGCGGAATCAACAACGAAGTAAAAAACCGATTCATGAAATGTTTAGAAAATAGCTCTTACCTAAGTAAGCTTTTCTGGCTGGAAACTGCAACTTTCATTGCAAAATCGCCGAGCCATGTTGCACGTGAGTTGTCAAATGTTTCTACAGTGCGGCCGAGGTTCCCGATGTTAACGATTAACCAGATTTTAGGCCTGCATAGCGTGCAGTCGGAAACAACATTATGATGACGAACGCTTGTGCTTGATAGGAAAAAAACAGTTGGGGAAAAAAGGAAAAGAGAGCTTTTATTACATATATACTTATTATTATACATATATATTTTACTTTTAAACTGGTGACACGTACTACTAAGCAAGTTCTCCCAATATCGGTAGCCTTTAGGGTCGGTACTTCATTCAGTACAATCTGGCAGGTATCACAGCGATTTTTCTAACTTAATATCTCCCGTTTGGGCAGTGGTACCTCTGCCTGTCCATGGAAAAATGCTGAATACTCTGCATAGCTTCAGGACAATGATTCTCAACAACTTAGCATGCTTACCGGTAGGAAACAGATTTTACTGCATTCTTGCACAGCAACCATGTTGCCAGAGCGAAAAATAAAAACAAAAACAAAAGCAAAAACTGTCCGTGTCACCGAGACTACATCACAAGAGAGCTCTGCTGTATAACTCAAGAGATCAAGAATCCCACGATCGACACCGCTATCCTACGACATGAGCATGCTGGGTGCTATCAATTGCCGTATAGCATCATGTACTCTAAAGAAGCCCAATACCTGGACGGGTGTCTGCAGAGTGGATTTCGGTGACCCAGAAAGAGAAAAAGGGGCTTGTGATATAGAAATAGACACCTAGCCTGCATAGCAAGCGTTTCCGTAGGCCTTAGGTTTTTCGTACGTTCGAAGCATTTTTCGCTTTTTGGCAGCGCGAAAATTGGGGCGAGCGCAAAAGAAGTGGGAGAAGGGGCAGGAGAAGGGAGGAAAGAAAACGCTTGCCCGAAAACCCCACGATTTTGAAAAACCCACACACCAACGAACGTCAATTAAATCAGGCAAGTTAATTTTAGCATGACCCACATCAACACAAGTAACTTTTTCTCTTCAGCTGGAAAATTTCGATGTTCAGGTTTGACTCTAGAAGACGGCTGTTCGGTGGCTTCAAATCTCATGGACTTTCGGGAAGATTTCTCTTTCTACGTGGACTGTTTCCTGATGGAATTTTGAGCAGCCGTTTAGACAAGTTGATACGCTGATTTGGCGGAGCTTGGGAAACAGGAGACTCGATATACTTATTACATTCCGAATAACTTTAAATAATGCCCCTAAGTTCCTAACTTTTCGAGCATAAAGATTGCAGACACGTTCCGAAAATAGCTACAAGTTTTCAACAACTTCCACTCTAACCACTCTTAAAATATCAGCAAGAATTGCTCCTTAAGAATCCTTTCTTTCCGACGCTTTGAAAAGGTTTCCGAAGAAACAAAACGATTTTCCTAGCAGAGATAAATTTCCAAATCTATTAACTTTGAAATTACAACGGCAAATCCTGAAGCGCCCCCTTTGAGTTTCCACACAACTTTCGAGGCTTCGACGTCACATCTCCGAGTGCTTCGTTTCTGCAGTTCGTGGGTTTGACTTACGCGGAGCATGCTTTGATTTTGACGAAAGTAAATTTGTAACATCCGGTGGTCTGTCATTTGTTGCTTTCAGTGACAAGTTGTCAAGCTATGAATTCACTCAAAGTGCTAAAGGGGCGTTTTTCAAACTTGTGGCGTGTGCGGGTAAGCGTTTCTTTTTTTTTGCCTCTCCTCCCCTTCCCCTCCCTCTCCCCCTCCCCGCTCCTTCCTAATTTGGCGCGGCCAAAACGCGAAATGCCTCAAAAAGGCGGAAACGTCTCAGAAGTGCTTGCTACGCAGGCTATCGGAACCGACGAACTTAGACACATGAATGATTGTCACGATTTACAAATGGCTTGCGACTGTCACTTACAACTTCCTCAAGTAAATTCGACGGTGTAAACATGCTAATCAATTTTAAGTTTTCTTGTGACACGGCAACAGTTGCCATAAAAAAGAGACTACTAATCAAAGTTCAGACCACTTTCCCAAAAAAGTATTAGGAGCAAGTGAGGCAACGGATAGCGGCAGTTTTTTTTTTTTGCGCAACAAACTGGGTACAGGCAAGAACCTGACAGATATTCGAGTTGCTAAGAAAGCAGATAGGTCGACGTTGTTCTCCAGGTACTAGTTCCTCACTGCACGATGGATAAGTTGTTCTCTTCAAGAATAATTTATAAGCTGCGTCACTCTGATAGGCGAATTGGCTTTTTACTTCGTGGTAAGCGTTTAAGTTATAGTGCTGCGCTAGAGAAGCAAAAGTTCTATACCCGATAGATTGTATTAGATCAAGCTTGTACAGTTACAGCACGCCATCGCTGACAACACTGACCTGAACTTATGCGACTTGCATAAGAAAGGCAGCGGAAAACGCTAAGCATACCCATGCTTAGGAATGTTTTTAAGTATTTTGGCTTGGGCAGATGTCGCAAGGTGCAATATCTTTCTTCCTTAGCGCACATTAGACCTTCTAATTTATAACTCTTGGCATTCATTCATGCAAAGAAGTAAAACGCGGCCAAGTCCATGGTTGAGTTATGTAACCAAGGGTAGGGGGAAGGGGGTAAGAACAGTAGAACAGTAGAAAAGTACCGGATAAAACACTCATTGCTTATGACAAGTTGAAACTGTGCGACATGCATAGGAAAGGCAGCAAGAAAAGGCTGAGAACATCCGTGCTATAGACTGGCGTGTGCACATATGTATCCCATGCAAGACACAGATCACAGCACCTTCGATTCTGCCTTAGCGGAACCAGTCGAGGGAAGCGACTTCTGTTTCATCGAAAACTAGAGAAAGACACTGATTTCTGTGTTTCATGTGTTTTATTTACCAAAAGGTAAAATGTTTCACGAAGAATTTGAAGAGCCTTGAACGAATTTTGTGTGTTTACTGCGCTTCAGTCGCTTGTTCAACAAGACTCTAACTTTTTATACTACAACGCTAAATTTTAGCGTGCTCCCTTTGGTCGAAATCGATCACGTGACGCGATACTGTCTCTCCTCAGTGGCACCTATCAACGCAAATTGGCAATTTTCGCTCAAAATCTAGCGTTGGATAGAGGGATTCTGTCTCAGGCCCTATGTGTGATAGGTTCCCTGAAAAAATTGATGTGCAAACTTCATATAAGCCCTCGAACTACGTTCTTGGGCTAATATTTGTTGTGAACATCAAATTTCCTGGGGCAACCTATCACACGGTAGTGCCATCAACAGAAGCTAGAAGAACTATATTGTTTAAATAGGCCACCAACATTGGGAGAACTTGCTTAGTAGTACGTGTCACCGGTTCGGACGTAAAAAATATATATAATAATATGTACATATGTAATATAAGCTCTCTTTTTCCTTTTTCCCTCTACTTTTTTTTTTCCTATGAAGCACAAGCGTTCGTCACCATAGTGTTGTTTCCGACTGCACGCTATGCGGGCCTAAAATCTGGTTAATCGTTAACATCGGGAACCTCGGCCGCACTGTAGAAACATTTGACAACTCACGTGCAACATGGCTCGGCAATCTCGCTATGTGCTTTGCAATGAAAGTTGCAGTTTCCAGTCAGGAAAAGCTTACTTAGGTAAGAGTTATTTTCTAAACATTTCTTGAATCGGTTTTTTACTTCGTTGTTGATTCTGCATTCACGTTGTAAACAGACTTTGAATGTATAATTCGGTGATAAACAGAGTGTAGGTAAATTTCATAACATACTTCTCTAATTTGCCCAACATCGCTCAATATTGGGAACAAAGGCCTCCAAATTCAAAATCCTAGTTTCCTCTATTTAAAAATATTCTAGAAAAGCAAGTAAACTCGTATTCTGGCGAAGGAAAGTCACATTTTAAGAGTTGCTGTGTGTTGATTTCCGTTGACATGAAAGGTCAAAGGGTCGCTCATATCACTCAAGTAGCCTGTTTTCAAAGCGCTCTCAAAATTCGCCGTTTCATTTGTCAAAATATTTTTCGCCCGATGTTTAGTTGAAGTGATTGTTCTTTCCCGGAGTATAGTCTCGTTGTGTAAAGCCATGTACCAGAATGCTTTTTTGAACCTTGAATGTAGCGTAAATTGGGTTGTCGGTAACGACCGTTGTTGTGTATAAATTTTAAATTTCGTAAAAAATTCAAGTTCGCTTTTCATGAAACTTTGACACTGCTAATAAACAGAGGAAATAAGATATTTTAACTCCCCGGGTTAATCTTTTTAGGGGCGCTTTCAATATTTGAACAGGAGCTTCCGGAAAAGTCCCGATTTTGGCGTTGATTTTTACTGCCGCGAAGGACAAAATGCGAAAATATTCACTAAAAAATAAATAAACATCTAAATGACCGGAAACTTATATTTTTAGAACTAGTTCCCCAAAGCCTTTATTCTGGCAGATTTTGAGAAAATCGGATTTTTCTATCTTGCATACCCTTAGTCGGTTCTTACAGCAAACTGCTCTTAATACAGAGGTATTTTTGCACAGCTTATGAAATATGGGAAAAAGCAGACCTTAGCAAGCGCTACTAGAACCCAAAACGAAAAATTGCGGGTAACCTATTCTTTTCAGGGATAATTAATTAAGCAACCATAATGCTGAAACGCTTTAATCTGCATAACAATTTAGGACATTTTTCTTTTCAAATTTTAGCTCAATTATCTCTGAAAATGCGTAGCTACCCTCGATTTTTTATTTGGATTCCAACAGCCCTTGCTAAGATCTGCTTCTCTCGCATAGTCATAAACTGTGCAAAAATGCCACTGTACTAGTAGTCACCCTCCCAGGGTCCGTCCTTTGGGGAGCATTCTGGTCGGACTTGCGCGAAAAAGAGAGATTGTGAAAGAAATTAAAAATTAAGAAAAAGGATATACACAGAACCCCTGTCTATTAATTATTTTAAAACTCAACTTTGTATTTTTATTCCTAAATAGTTTCTTAATCTCTTCCCCCTTTGTTCTTTAGAAAACGTTTTAAAATTCGACAAAAAGTCACGATCATTATTTACGCCATGTATTACGATCTAATTGGGGCCCTTGCGGATCGAGTGAAGTCGCTTCGAGATAAAGCAAATGGTGAAACTTTGTTAAGAACGTGGCGTTTGTCCGTAAGGCCGCCTTAAATGGTACTACGATCAAAAAATACTTTTATTTTTTTCTCGGATTTCGAAACTATGTTTACTAAACACTTCCCAAGCGAAATTTTAAGCCTTAATTTTGAGAAGAAGAGCGTTTATTCAAACGGCAATTTTCCGATTTAATAGTCCGCCATTATTACGCCAAAAAGGATACAATGACGTCATTCACTCAATAGTTGTAGAATGCAGTGTGTGAACACGGCTTACAAATTAAGCAAAACACAAGTTTGAGAGTCTGAAAGCTCAAAACTCCCACGCTGCACACGAAAAAAGGCACTTTCACACGCGCTGCGTTCTAAAGCTCTTGAGCAAATGACGTCATTATATCCTTTCTGGTGTAATAATGGCGGACTATTAAATCAGAAAATTGTAGTTTAAATAAACATTCCAAAGTCTTGTAATCCGAAGAAAAAATGAAAGTAATTTCTAGATCGTAGTACTACTTTAAGAAACCCGAGTTTCTCGGTTCAGCCCGAGATGCGCAGAACGTATGCGCAGTAAAAACAGCACTGGCCTTAAAAATCTAAGACCTTGTGTTCGCCCCACCCCCTCGTGATGTTTCTAGACCTTTCTAGCTCCTTTCGCATAACCAGATAACATTCTAGACTGTAAACACTCGCAACGAACCTAAATAAATGGGCAATGAAATGAAAAACAAGTTGTTAGATAATCATGCTTCGTGAAGTATTCTTCACGGATATATCAGAACGATGAAACAAATGGCAGACTTGACATCGGATAAGAAATAAATATTCTTTTACTGCGAACGTTTTTTGCTTATAACGCCTCCGAACCTGAGTGCAAATTACGTAACTACGAATCTTCTTTACTTTGAGTTTTTATTAGTTTAAAATAAAAATTACATGTACATTTTCTACGTAAAAATATAGCACTAGCATAGAATCTAACAGGCTGTATGTTCAAAAGTCAGATTTGATTGTTATCATCTTTCCATAAAATAAGAAATCCTTAAACACCATTTGATGGTCTGCGTGCACAAGTAGTTGCGTGTAAGAGCTATTGCAAATTACACGTGAAAGCCGCATAAAGATTCGTTTTCATGAAGTTTTTAATGAAATTCCTGATGACTTTAAAAGTCTTGTCATCCTAAACAAATAAAGATCTTTTATTAACATAATTATCAACTTACACATACATACTGGCCTTATGCTCATCAAGAAAACGTTTCGTCAAACTTCATTAGCATTAAAACTGTCGTGCTGTGAAAGGAGAAAAGATTTAAAGGTGAGTAAGTAGTTTTAACGTTAACTGTTTGAAAATAAAGCCGAAATATTCTATTTCAAGTCGATGGTGTCACGAATCGTAAAAGTAGGAATTTAGTAATTACTATATGATAACACAACCTTTTTACGTGTTTCAAAATTTCTTTCCATAATTTGCAGAACTTAGTATTACAATTTTTATCGCCGTGTAAGGGGGAGTAAGTTCTTTTGCCCTTATTTTTTTTAATTTTACATTTTGAGAATCGATGAGTGTTCAGTAGTTATTTAGCTCCAATAAATAAGCTTGCGTTTCACCCCAAAGAGGCAGTTGCAATTGGGAGTAATTCATGGTCACTGGTTTCGGTTAACAGGTTTCAACTCTGAAACAGAATGTTGTTTTCCTTTCCAATCTTTTTCGGAAACGCGAGAAACATAAGAATGTTTGAATGCTGGACATTTTCTTAGCACCAATATCCTTGAGTTGCACTCCCCGTGCTGGGTCCTCGGTTTTCGATGGAAAAATGTCAATTCTTCCTTTGACGGAGATTCAGATAGAGCAAAATGTTACGTAGACTAGTATAGCAAGCTGAAACTTGCAAGGACACTATTTTCAATGGGAAATTCAAAATGACATTCAAAACCATTCACATATTTCTCCGAATGACCGCGTTTAGGTTGGAAATACAAATTTCTACGGTTACGAGTTCTAAGAATTAAGAGAGCCCTTCTATCCGATAAACTTTTTCAACCACGCATGAAAGGTTGAAAACTGTCATCTCTCGTTAGCTGCAAAAAGGCTGTATGAAGATATATCAGAAAGATGAAGTTCAGTTCAGAAAGATAAAGAAATATGCCTTGTTTCAGCGGACTTGGCATCGCAAAAAAAAAATACTCCTGCAGTGCTGACTCATTAGCTAATAAGCTATCGAAACTGAAAATGCAAGTTCTCTCCCTTTAGCTATTTCGTGCCCGAAATCGGCCCCAAAAGGTTTCGGGGCTTTCGAGAAACGAACGCCAGTTCACTCATCTGGCTATTATGCGGTGGAAGAAGAAATGATTAATTTAAAGGTGAATCCATTATGTATGTGACAATTATATCAATCACAAAAAGCTCATTTGTCTACAAAGAAAGCACTTTTTTACGCTTCAGAGCAGAAATTCAGAAGGCATTTTGCAAAAGAGCAGTAAAAAAGTAAATGACAAGTTTCTGTCTCTATTTTTGTCACTCGCCATCTCTTTGAAAAAATCATTCTTATCTTTTCGATTGTATCAAAATAGATTCTGAATGTGAATAAAAAAAATGGCTCAATTTCGCTACCCCCGTCAACATTATATATACAAAATATAATGTAAACATTCATAAAATAATATCACTGTTTATAATATACAGATTTACTAAGCCTAAAAGCGGAGCTCCACATTTTTCCGCTGGTACTTATTAATTTCTGAAAATACTCTCATTGAAGTACTAACAAAAAAAATGAAAAGAAAAGAAATCAATCTCCCCCCCCCTACCCCTCTAGGAATCGAATCCCGGTCCTCTGGCTCCAGCTGAAAAGCTGAAAGTTCGATGACCACTCGGCGTGGTCGTGACTAAAACACCACACCAGTGCTACGGGTAACATACGATCAACAAGCGGATATATAGGAGTACCTACGAATACATACGAGTCACATACTCGTAACATACGCGTACATACAGATACATACGAGTGACATGCAAGTAACATACGGATACATACCAGTACCCTGAAACACTAGTTGCAACGATCCTCCCAGGTAATGCATTTGAGAAGAAGGGATCTGCGCTCCAGCGAAAACGTAATCAAAACACCCCTTTTGTTACACAATATTGTCCACCAGTGCCTAATTTAAAGCAAAAACTAATGCAAAATTGGCATTTAACTCAAGAACAACCATTGCTTAACAGGATATTCAAAGTTCCCCTATCGTCTTGTACAAAAGGGGTAGATCCTTAAAAGATGTACTCGTTCGTGTAGAACTCTAAACCGGCTATTATACGTGGATGGGAGTTGTGTAGGCCCGTAACTCCAATTATTATCACAGTTTACTACGTGATTTGCTATATGCCGAGCTGGATCTGGGAAAGAGGCTGGGCCGGGCTAAATGTTATAGAGGATAATGTCTACAACAGCGAAATTGTTGCTGAGTGTATGATTTCTTAGGACGAGCAAGAAGAATTGCATGTTGTCAAAAAGAAACTCAAACTTAGTTTGTCTTTGGCGTTGTGTTTACGCTGGATTTCTCAATTCACCGTCGCGCTCTCAACAAATGTTTTCAAAAGGTGGGTCTTTTACGGAAAGCTTTTGACACCAAAATTTCAAGACATGACACAACATAAAACACAGTAAAATTGAAGAGAACCGTTTAATAAGTGTCACACGTTTTCAATAATGCACAACCAATATCATGCTAAATAAGCACTGAACAAAGTAAGCTTAAGTCTTAACTTTAAAATCACCATCAGAAAGCGCAACAATTTTTTTTCAGTTATACTGCACCAAATAACATCGTTTTTCCTGCAGTCGATGTACTTTTGAGTTCAAGCAGGTCCAAATGTTCAAATAAAATAGGATGCAATGCCAAATAAGTTGAATTGCTTCCCCATTTGTTGGATTCATTGTTGTTTTACCACATTCCGTCCGCGGCCTCTAACCGAGAACCACTACGTTTTGTGATTTGTGTTCGTTTCAAGTCTTGCAGCTACAATAATGAAATCATACCTGTACCACATTTAAGCTTTTTTTAATATTCTGGGAAGTCACTCGTTATGTCAACAAATCTTTCGCTAATTTTAATACTTATCCAGCTGTGTATCTATCGCAGCTTGATCGATAAACACGAGGGTGCTTTTCCTGGAAAAATGTGTTCGGACCGCCGCAAAAACCATAGTTGTGGACAGAAAAACCAGAATGCAGCCAGCTCTGCTATATTTGGCATTGGGACCACTGCCAAATGCTACAAACTCAAGCGATGTGCCGATCAAGTTTGTAGCGGAACAACAAAGATGAAGTCCTTGAAGGCAAATTTCGTAACTTGAACTTTTCACCTTTCACCAAAAAGACAACTGAGTATTGTCTTGAACTTTTTCTTTCCATTTATAGATATTAGATATGCTTTTCTCAAGTTTAAAACTTCAACACTGTTGAGCAATGGTTTTGCTAAATAAGCTTATTAATAAGTTTTTTTATGAAACCTCTTTTTCAACAGCGACGGTAGTCATGCGATTTCCGGCCACGCGACTAACACAAAAAAATACAGTTAGTCGTTACAACTAGAACAATGATGATCGACTGAATTAAAAAATTGTGAACAAAACAGATCTAAATGGTGTGAAGCAATTTTTTTACAGACAACGTGCTTTAAATTCTGTCTAAATGTACGTCGAAAAAGGAAAGCTATCGTTTTGTGGGTATCAAGAATGTCTGGACTGGGTCCTGAATTTAAGATTTTACTACTAACATCTATTTATTATAGTGGAGCTCATTTGCGGCCGAAAGCAAAAGCGGAGCACCATACCTATCGAAATTTGAATATATATATATCCATGCGAGTCAATTTTGATGGTCATGACGTCACGCGACCGTACAAAGGCGTCCCGCGCCCCATACTTCTTGTAAAATGTTTGAACGGTCTCAGTAGTCACGCGCGTAAATGGCAGACTTAAGCTTACGCCGAACTTAAATGCTAACTACCTTTTTTAAGGCTTCATGTAAAAAGGAAGTACTTTAATCGACATTTAACCACATTTATGTCAGAGCAATGACCCTTAATGAACAATGACAAGAAAGAATTCGAATCAGAACATATCAGTGGACGAAAACGTCTCTGGCGATGCGTGACACTTGAAAGTTAATGTAGGACTGATACTGTATATAACAATATTCATAAAGTGTCAAAAAATGTTACTTTGAACACAGACATTTCGGGTGTATTACCCTTCATCAGTGTGAGAAACCGTTAATAATACGCGCTCTTCGAAACTAAGTAAGGTAAAAGTGCGCGCGGGTAAAAAAGCGTGCGCGCAGTTCAAATGTAGCTGAAATTGATGTTGATTCCATTTGGCTGCACGGTTCCCAAACAAAAAATCAGCCTCATTTCAACCTGCTTGCGTTGGATGTTGTTTCCGGTACATAAGCGCATACCCTGCAACTGGACAGCTGCGATACTGGGGCCCGTGAGGTTGAAATGTTGTGCCACATGGAAACCAGGAGTGTTGTTGCGTATGCTTCGCAGATGTTCTCCAAATCGACTTCTGAGGCTTCCCCAGTTTCACCGATGTAAAGATGGGAACATCTGCGGCAGGATATACAGTACACGAGATTTTCTGACACGCGGTAGAAATGATCAAGATGCACTTAGAGCCTCGTATCGCGGTGACTGGATTGATGTACTCGCAAGTCCAGCAACGAGGGCGTTGACATGCACGAGACCCAGGCCGCTCCGTGGATGAGTTTTCGGCGGAGTGCACCAGCATGTTTCTCAAGTTCAAGTCGCGTCGGTACGCCACAAAGGGTTGTTGTGGGAAGATGTCGCGCGTTTGCTGGTCAGTCGAGAGGATATTGAAGTTCTGAATTAGATACCGTTTGACTTGCGTGTTGAACGGGTGATACGTGAGGACCAAAGGCACTCTATCAGTGGTTGTATCAGCTTGTTCAGACCCTCTCAGAGCATCAGGACGGCTGATGGCTGTTACCCTACGTAGATCATGCTCAAGGGAAGTACATGGATAACCACGCTGTGTAAAGAATGATGCCATATCTTTAGATTTAACCAGGAAGTCATCGTCGTCGGAGCAAAGTCGACGCAGGCGTTGGAACTGGCTGTAAGGGATGGCACGCTTGCAGTGGTCAGGATGAAAAGAAGAAAAATGGAGGTGATAAAGGAAGTGAATTGAAGTGCTGGGTGGAATTTAGAGACGAAGTCAATAAAGGCTTCGAGTTCCTCTCTCCGGCATGACGCTGCCCCAACAACGTCGTCAATGTACCTCTTGTGTAGCTGAAGTATGAATCCTGTGTACTGCTCGCGGATTTGCTGTTCAACATAGCCAACGAATAGACAGGCATAGTTCGGCCCCATTTTGCTCCCCAATGCAACTAAAATGAAATGAAACTGCTCAAAGACAGGGGACTTCATTCTCTTTGTAATGAGTTTTCAACCGTACGAAATTTCACCACAACACACGTAAATGTGCTGGACAAAAAGATTGTTGTCACCATCCCTGATGACCTTGAGCTCACCGAAGCTGAAACTTCAGCCCTCAGTAAAGGCCTTACTTTTGTCCCTATGAACAATAAGATTGAGAATATCAAGTTAAGGCTGATTGTGAGAAATACTACCGCCGTATTCGACTTAAGGCTCACTTTCATGGTGAAAATGAGAATTTAGTGGACAATGCACCACCAACTGAGACTGATCCTTTTCCTAAGTTTGATGCCAAGGCGTCGAAGTGGACACCCCCTGATGGACGATTCTCGGCTGTAGATCATTATATTGTCTGGTGCCGTAAATTTGTCAACACACTGAATTTTAACACGTCTCTCACACGCCGTTATGACAATCTATCACATCCTGAGAGAAAAGCTTTGCGTGACCTCAGACAACGCACTGACGTAGTTATTAAGCCGGCTGATAAGGGCGGAGCGGTCGTCGTTTGGTCCCGACCTCTTTACATCCAAGAGGCTCAGAAACAGCTATCTGACCAAAGATTCTACGAAAAACTCGGCAGCGATCCCCTCCAAGAGTGCCAACAGAAAGTGAAATCCACGGTCAATGAGATGATTGCTACGTGCGAACTACCACCCTCAGCCAAGAATCTTGTCGTCACCACACCGCGTACATCAGATTTGATCCAGCTACGCCAGGTCATCGCTTTCTTTTCACTATGGACGTCAAGTCACTGTACACGGTTATTCCGAACGACTGTGGACTACAAGCGCTTGCCTATTACCTAGAAAAGCGCGACGTGAAAGAACCTTCAACGTTCACCCACACAAGACTGGCCGAGCTGGTGCTGACCTTTTCTCTTTCAACAACGAATACTATCGTCAGCTTGGTGGAGTTGCAATGGGGAGCAAAATGGGGCCGAACTATGCCTGTCTATTCGTTGGCTATGTTGAACAACAAATCCGCGAGCAGTACACAGGATTCATACCTCAGCTACACAAGAGGTACATTGACGACGTTGTTGGGGCAGCGTCATGCCGGAGAGAGGAACTCGAAGCCTTTATTGACTTCGTCTCTAGCTTCCACCCAGCACTTCAATTCACTTCCACTATCACCGATACGGAACTACCCTTTCTGGCCATCAACCTACACATCGCCGATGATAGAGTTCAAACCTCTGTCTTCTACAAGGGAACAGATACTCACAACTTCCTCCATTTTTCTTCTTTTCATCCTGACCACTGCAAGCGTGCTATCCCTTACAGCCAGTTCCTACGCCTGCGTCGACTTTGCTCTGACGACGATGACTTCCTGGTTAAATCTAAAGATATGGCATCATTCTCTACACAATGTGGTTATCCATGTACTTCCCTTGAGCATAATCTACGTAGGGTAACAGCCATCAGCCGTCCTGATGCTCTGAGAGGGTCTGAACAAGCTGATACAACCACTGATAGAGTGCCTTTGGTCCTCACGTATCACCCGTTCAACACGCAAGTCAAACGGTATCTAATTCAGAACTTCAATATCCTCTCGACTGACCAGCAAACGAGTGACATCTTCCCACAACAACCCTTTGTGGCGTACAGACGCGACTTGAGCTTGAGTAACATGCTGGTGCACTCCGCAGAAAGCTCATCCATCGTGCAGCCTGGGTCTCGTGCATGTCAACGCCCTCGTTGCTGGACTTGCGAGTACATCAATCCAGTCACCGCGATACGAGGCCCTAAGTGCATCTTTACCATCCATGATCATTTCTACCGCGTGTCAGAAAATCCTGTGTACTGTATATCCTGCCGCAGATGCTCCCATCTTTACATCGGTGAAACTGGGCGAAGCCTCAGAAGTCGATTTGGAGAACATCTGCGAAGCATACGCAACGACACTCCTAGTTGCCCTGTGGCACAACATTTCAACTCCACGGGCCCCAGTATCGCAGATGTCCAGTTGCAGGGTATGCGCTTATGTACCGGAAACAACATCCAACGCAAGCAGGTTGAAATGAGGCTGATTTTTTGTTTGGGAACCGTGCAACCAAATGGAATCAACATCAATTTCAGCTACATTTGAACTGCGTGCGCGCTTTCACCTTACTTAGTTTCGAACAGCGCGGATTATTAACGGTTTCTCACACTGATGAAGGGTAATACACCCGAAACGTTTGTGTTCAAAGTAACATTTTTTGACACTTTAGGAATATTGTTATATACAGTATCAGTCCTACATTAAGAATTCGAATCGCCTGTTATCACAGGAGAAAATTGCTCTGAAGACCATGGCCGCTGGTTCCTCTTACGCGTACGATCCATTTTCTCTACGGTAATTTTACATGTTTCGAATGAATACATTCCTCTTAATAGCTCATCATGAAAACGAAAAGACATGAAGGATTGCTTTAAACTGGAAGGCGCATATAGAAGAGATTGGATTGCTTGAAGAGAAAAAATTCTCGTTCGAGGACATGCTTGTTTTTTTTTTAGAGGAGATAGAAAGTGGCCATCTGCAGAGGACCGCGCGAGCAGTAGTCTTTTGTTTAGGTTTGCATGCACTTTTTTTACTTTAACGGTAAAGTAAATTACATATATGATTGTGAATTTAAGTTGTAATAATTGTTTAATTGAGCGAGTTTACATGATTACAATAATTTTCTTGACATGTTTGAAAAACTTAAAAACATTAGTTCAAAATAGGCGTGAAACTAATTTACTCCTCCAGCTAAGTTGCTTGCGGAGTCGCTTGCGGGTTGCTTTTTCTTGAGGCGAATTCAAAATAAAATGGTTTTTGCCTTCCCAGGCGAATAAGTGCAGATAAAAAATTGCAGTGGCCTGTAGAAAAGCACGAAGTGTGAAAGACGGCACATCTCCATAAAAGATGCCCTGTTATATTTATAAAAGTTTGGGAAAAAATTATAATTCCCCGGACTGATTGTGAGTGAAACAAAACTTTCAGCGGTCAGCATTGCTGCTTGCACTCAATAGGTGAGATTTCGTAAGGAAACGACTAAGGAAACAGCATTTAAAGGAACTCGATTTGTCCTCATGGTAGACCCTAAATAAAATACCACTAAATTACTCTTTTTTAATGTGAACTTTAGAAATAAAAACGCGAAGACAATGCGTAAAGACAAGGCATAAACAAAATGCGGACCGCCAGGAAAACAGTTTGTTTTGGTTCATATTTGTCAAAAATTACACTGGTAGTTTTTCTTTCATTGCTGGGCTACATTCTTGAAGAAAGTTGAAGAGGAGCATTTGTGATCCTAGATTTTCTATATTCAACCGCAAAGTACGGTCGAAACTCCGCATCTTATATGCAAGAAATCGCGGACTGATATGCTTCCCTCTAAAACTTTCAAAACACAAATTTGTGTCTGTGTTTAATTACTAGGAATTCAGCCTGAAGTCTATCAATAGGTTTAATTTAAATTCTAAAAGAGAAAAAGACTAAAAATGCCGGGTGACAAGACTCAACGCCGCGAATATTATTTTAGAGGCCATTTGAATTAAAAGCCCGTCATTCCTCCGTCTCTGTGTCTCAGACTGTCACAACACACTGAATAGAATATTGAGAAGGGCATTGAAAGCGACAATTACCCTTAAAGAAGCGGAAAATGCTGTACTCAAGCGAGATAAGCTGCGTTCCGTAATAGGAGAGATCCATGCGTAGATACCAACGTAGGATGCTATGTTTATTTACATAAAATAATCAACAATTATCCTGCGAAATCGCGCGGAATATCACCTGATACTTAGCCGACGAGGCCGTAGGCCGAGTTGGCTAAATCAGGGGATATTCCGCAAGATTGAGCAGGATAATTGTTTTATTATTCAACAAATTCCCATCGACTACCATTTTCAGAACGAGAAAAACTACGGCTCTATGATGAAAACGCTAAAAGCTAGCAACACATAAGCTTAATAAAAATCAAAACAGAACTCCAAGAAATCGAAGTTTACTACCGTTCACTTAAAAAGACTTATTTACAAACTCATGTTTGGAAATGACAAGACAAAGTAAAAAAAAAATATTGCTACCTTACCGACAATAAGTCCTCTTCCTGTGAATTAAAATCTTTTCAACTTTAGTCTTTACAACTTTCCGTGAGCGAGTGTGCTGCTTCGTTCGCAATAGCATTTTCTTGGTTGAGTTCTCACTATGAAAATCCTAAGTCAACCTCTGGATGTCTTTGTGAGCTGAAGCAAATACTTGTTGACTTTTTGAGAGCACTTAGTCGTGGAAAGTTTCTTCCAGAGAGTTAAAATTTCCAGAGAACACTGCTGAAACTGCTTCGCTTTTCAAAATGGCCGCCAAACAAGCAATGAAAGAAAATCTGCAGTTGACTTCCAAATATGGTCATTTACGTATATCGCAGGATATCTGTCATGTACGGATGACAGATATTGAGGGCTTCCTTACCATATATGGGGTTAGTGATAATTTGTTGAATAATAACACCTGATATACAGTCGTGGTGAGATAGCGCAGTGGGTAAACGCGCGCAGAGTATAGAACATCTCACCTGCATCAGGTGGCGTGAATTCAAAACCTCACAATTTTATTTTTTTAAATTTTGTCTCCCCCATTTTTTCTTTCTTTCTTCTTTTTGGTTGTTGTTTCGTTGATTTTCGAACAAATCTTAAATAAAACTGGTAGAAAAACTGGGCTCTGCATTTTGCTCAATTTTTATGCGATCGGCAAAAAAAAAAACAAAACAAAAAACAGAACAATGCGTAAATTTGAATTCCACGGACTGATTGTGAGTGACACAATGACACTAGTAGTTTCGAGGCAAACGACCTGTGTTAGATTTAAACAATATTCCACCTATTAAACGCGAAACCGCCAGCTTCAGTCAGACTCTCGCAAGCAGAAATTGAATTTCCGATCTTTTGCAGTAAAATAATAAGTGGTATTTTCTTTTAGAGGGAAGGAAATGTATCTAAGGCTTATATCTGATGAAAAACATTTCCCTTTATAATTTGTTCCTCAGAGATTAAGAAAAGTAAACAAATTGGGAAGCAACTTCGAGGAGGAAAAACAAAAACGGCACCTAATAACCCAGCCGATAGTCTATAAAGTCTTAACAGAAAAACTTCCTCCTCTCGGTCTGGAAAATTGTCAGTAGCTTTTAGAAACTCAACTGCAGCAACTGATGGAATGAAAACTGGGTCGACCAAACTGTCAGAAGTTGACTAGGCAGACGAATTGCCGACTTTGATATAAACGCCAATGAGCTATTCGAAAGATAAAGAGCAAATCGAAAACAGGGACTTCACATATTTATAAAGTTTTTAAAAATTTTAGTAGTACTAATAAACTATTTTTTTGAACATGACGCGAAATACAGGTCAGTTTTCTGCAGCGCTGCTGATTCCGATTTTGTGGCATTTCGTGTTATTTGTCAACATCAGAATTCGATGAAAACCCAAAACGATAACCCGTTTAGTTTAGAGTGAGTTATAGTTATGGGCTCCTGTTCCAGCTCATTCAAGCGAACGGCCAATAGTCTGAGACAATTTGACAAGTCTTGACAGTTAAATGACAGGATATTGAAACATTGTAAAAACCATGGAAGACGGCGCAAGAAGAGAAAAAAAAATTATTCTTACAGTTTAAAGCCCGAAAAAAAATTAATAATTACAATAGAGCTGTGACTTTCGATTTCGAATTCACATGACCAGCCCGAACATTTTGGGACAATTCAGAACAATTTTCGGCGCTGTTAAAACACACTTTCGGCTTTTTAAGAACACTTTTCGAAAGAATATCGCACCCGAAAATAGCCCCGCAAAACTTTGGGGCCCGAAAGAGTTTTCGGGTTTTCTAATAAACTAACGCCAACTTATTCATGGGAGCTCCGCTGTTAGGCTAGCATATATTAGCTTTGGCCCTTTCTGGTGCAAATTGGGTTCGATAAAGACGAACTTACGCCTAATCTTGTGTTGGGCTTCATGTTGAATGAAAAGAAAACGTAAATTATTAACCAGATTGTTCCAGGTTGACAGGATTGAGGATGACTTTCAAATTGGGGCTGCTACTTGTGTTGTTTCTCTCAGCCTATGCAATCGGCGGAAAACTGTCCAAGAACCCCAAAGGTAATTCATAAAGAATCCATTATATAAATACACTACATCGCTAAAGGGGTTTGTTATCTAATGAGCGCAATATTTATGAAAAAAAAAACACTATACAAGAGCATACAAGAATAGACAATAAACTGCCATAGCTTTAATTGTTTGGTTTAGTTTACCCCCGAAGAAATCAGCGGCGGTATTTGAAAAAGAATCACAAAATAATGTGTTATCCTAGAAATGTTAGTTATTTTTACGTTCTGGAATGTAAAATTTTATAGGGGAATGTGACTCTTGTCCCCTTAACAATTTTTGATAAAAATTGGCGTGTTTTCTAGGTTTTCAAAGAAAGCAATAATGTCAAATTAACAAGGTTAAAAAAAGGTTATCCTGAAAATGTTGTGTTAGCATTTTAAGTGTTATAGATCATATGAATCCCACAATTTAAGAGATATGCTTGGAAAAGGGTATCGCTTCTCACGTATCTTTTAGGGTGTAAATACGTTGCTGTACCCTCTCTTATTAAATTATATTAAATGCCCTTAAAACTCTGCACAATACTTCAATGTGACCTAAAAGGAGAAACAAAAGAAGTCAAGAAATTTGAAAAAAAAACAGTCTGTTTAAGTTATTTCACTTTTTCCTGGTTGAAAAAGGCAAAACAGATTTCCCAAAACCAATCCCCTCACCCCCTAAACGTTGTATGAGCGGGGAGGTTATATTCCAGTGGGGAGGGGATGATTTCAGAGCCAGGTATACCATACCTGTGAAGCTTCTCAACAGTTTATTCGCTCATTGTAGTATTTACCTTACGTGAATTACTTTCCGGGTTATGGGAATCAATGGACGCCATTTTGAATAGTATATGTTTCAGCGTACACTGCTAATTAAAATACTTTGCTAACAGCACTTTGACTGGAAATGCTTGATGCTGACTAGTAATGAGCAATTGTTTCGTTCCATTCCTTGCAGCTTTGTCTAAACGGGGGTGGTGTATTGGACCTGGTTTCTGCGATCGTTCTTGTCCACGAGGCTCCTACGTGTCTGGCTACGTCTGCAATGAAGGATTCAAATGCTGTTGGCCGTAAGCATGTTTCTGTTTACCGATTTTTCCATAGTTTCCTGTCGAACACAGACTTACGATGAATCATGATACTTTGTTTTTCTTTTGAATGGATTTTTTGTCTATTTACCAAAAAGTAAATAAATAAATAAATAAATAAACAAATAAAATAAAACAAAATAAAGTTCATGGAGAACCATGTTGCCAGTTATAAGATTGGCTTATATATTCAGATCGGAAAAAAAAGTCTTAATTGGCCTGCTCTGCTCGCAGGGGAGGGTGGATGGTGGATGGCACTCCCCATAAGTTTTTTCTTTTAATTATTTTTTCCCACGGCGATTTTTTTGTCAGCACCTGCCGTTCTTAGTTGCTGTACGCATATCCCTTAGACACATTTTGACACAAGTTTGGTGAGAATCGGTTGCTATGGTTACAAGATATGAAATCATAAATAACTGGCGGTCAAGCAAGTTTAGAAAACAAATTCGTGTTTTCAGTCACCATTTTTGGGCAGTAAAAGCCTAAAATGTTAACAAAAGAAACAAAGTGCTTAATTACGCCATATTCTACATGTCTAGCATCAAAAAATGTCAATTTCTACCGTCATTTTTATAAATTCTAATTTTGGATAAAATGCAAGATGGCGGCCAAAATAGCCGCCATCTTAGGTGACGTCACAGGCCCCCAGCAGTGCCAAAACCATTAATATATACCTCATCGTGTAGAGCACGTCACAGGCTTTCTACTGAAGGTAAAAACTTTTCAAAATAATGTAGCATATCAAACACTTAGGGGATGCTTCCATCAACTCTCCTTGTACTACGATGGGATGTGACTTGCCTTGTACGGCGAGGGGGTAGGTGATGACGTCATGAAGTCTCACACTAACCTCGGATTTTCAGTTTATGTTCTCAGTGAGATGATCCATTCCTGATGTTACATACAACGAGTAATTGAGAGGTAATCATTTCGTGTTTTCTGTTTTTCAGTGATAATGGGCCGAATAAAAAGTAACACGCTGTTCCTAGCAGATGCTAGCGGTTCGCCTAAAAAACGTTACCACCTGAACCAAATAAAACAGCAGGAAAAAGTAGTTGGAAAAACGGGTTATCGACGAGTTTTTTAAATACTCGACTGATGAAAACATGAAGTGCTTAAAAAGGAACCCTTTAACTATGGACTCTGTAACGTTAACAAAGCAGAATAAAAGACTGAATTGAAAGCTGTCTTGTTATTCGATGTGTCTCTTCCCTATCTATAATTACATATGAAATATAACAATAATAAAACTAATATATAGATTTAGCCAAGCCTAAAAGCGGAGCTTCACATTTTGTTTTTTGGCTGGTACTTATTAATTTGTAAAAATACTCTCATTTAAAGGAACTATGTCACGGTATTTTCATTCACTTTGCTGATGTGAAAAAAATTATTTGCTTACTGAAAAAAACGCCACAATACTAGTTTCCTAAGGTAGAAAAACACCAAAGAAGTAATAACAAGAAAAGCCCCAGGGGCATTAGACCCCGCCGTTGTTCTCCCCCCCCGGGGGTTGTAAAATATGTTACGGTCACTCAAGATAAAAGCCCTTGCCTGTGTAGCGAAAGACAAGACGAGTATTTGTTTGGCCGAGCGAAAACCGGAGGTCTGGGGCAAGTGACCACCAAAAAAAAAAAAACCACGGAAAAAAAATGGGTATTACTAGACCCCGTCCTTACGGCGGGGTAATAAACCAAACCTAAACAAGGATGGTTACGAATGAGGGAGATTAAGATGGATTTCGGATGACAAACTTGAAAAAACTTGCCAGCTTTTTCAAGATGCAGTATCCGTGACGTAGCTCCTTTAAGTCGTTAAAAAATTCATGTCCCCAGTGAGTATCGAACCCCGCTCGCCGGCATAGTTCCACTAGCCCACGAATGCAAACAAAATGAAGTGGTTAATTTAACACTTATTTCTTTTTTCCTTGACAAAGATGCCTACCGACATAAAAATGTCGGTGTTTTTCATAGCAAAATGTGTTTGGACCGCCTTAAAAACCGTGGTTGTGGACAGAACAAAACCCAGAAGGCACTACCTCTGCTATATTTGGCGTCGGGACCGCTGCGAAATGCTGCGAACTCAAGCGTTGTGCCGACCGAGTTCGCAGCAGAACCGTCAACAAAGATAAAGTCCTCGAAGGCAAATTCGTAACTTGAACTTTTAGCCTTTCACCAAAAAAGACAACTGAGTATTCTTTTGAGCTTTTTCTTTCCATTAATTTTTTTTTTGACTTTTGTTGTCTTTGTTAAAATGGGTCACCATGCGATTACGCGCCAAAAACGCGGGATACAGCACAGGGTTATCTGAAGTGTATGCCACCTCATATTGGTGACCCTATGGTGCGGACGGACGGACGGTCAAGTGACTGTTACGTCACTACCAAAATTGTTTGGCTTGATACCAAATTTGCTTAGCAATGGTGCTCCGCTGGCACGTTACGTGCGCATGCTCCTCTAATAAAAAGAGCGTAGAGAATAAAATCAAATGAAGGAAAATTTGAGCCTTACATGCCTTTTAACACAACCCACCAATCGATACCCCCGCACCCCCCGTCACTCGAAACCCTTTTTCTTAGCCCAAGCATCATTTGACTGTGTGCATTGCACTGAAAATAGGTCATTTGACAGGGAAAGTATTTGCAGTGGCGGTCGAAATTTAAGCCTAGAATTGGAATTATTTTTTCGATAGGTTTGGTGGAATTCGCTCCTTTGAAATCTAACTGCGCGGTTTTAGAGGGAGAAAAATGGACGTTTTCATCCTAGTTCTATCAAAATATAATTCAGATAAATGCTATTTTATTACGCCAAGTGAAATTTATGGACTTGGTCTCTCTATTTTGGGGAAAAAAGAAAAATCAAATTCTTGAAAAAAAATGCGCAAGCTTTTGCGGAAAATGCATTTTCGAATAAATTTGTCTTATTAGACGGCGGAGAATACATTTTCCGTCGTCTTCTTATACGATGTAGTATGTAGTATCGCGGGACCCTTCAGTTCTAAGTCATTCGATAAGGCGAGTCAAAATACAAGAGACGAGTAAAAATATGCCGGGATACTTCACACTAAACCGTTTAATAAGAGATATTTTATTTAACTGAGATGGCTAAATCTAACACTTAGCCATTCCACTTCTGAGGATCGATGACAGTTAAGAGACAATTTTTCTTTTTGACGAGAGCGTTGTTTGGCCAAGACACCGCCAGAAACTTCTCAGACCCGATAAAGCACCAGAGAACCTGTGCAAAAGGTCCTACAAGATCTTCGTGACGCCAAGAAAACAAATAAAAAGCCAATACACATTGGAATTCTTTTGGGGAAGTTCGAATGTTTGACACATCTTTCCCAAAAAGCCACAAAGTACATATAAAGCACAAAAGGCAGGCTTTGTTGATGCTCACAGTGTATCTACCGCTGGTTTGATTTCAACTGTTTGAAATCAACTAACTCTTTCCTGGCTTTCCCCAAGAAGCCAGCAACAACTGGACTCCATGCGCCAACATCACCACGTGCTTATCAACAAGCATCGGAACTCTAACGACACTGCTAAACCCAGGTAAGGGGCTGTGCAATAATTACCTGGAAGGGGGGGTTGAGAAATGGGTAAAATAAGGCTTAAAATTAAGTCGCACCCCCCCTTTCACTAAGCGAAAAATTAACTTTAACCTCCCCTCACCTACTGATAATATTAAGGTCAACCCCCCCTTTCCCTGCTTCCTCCCTGCATTGGTCCCCTCATACCTCATTAACGTGTTGGATGTCTTTTCTCAGGCACAACATAGGTGTTCAACGTATGTGTTCTCTCTTCATCTTTCAGAACATCTCTGCAGCATTTCCACGTGCGTGGCTGAGAACTCGTTTAGTTAAATCAGCCTTATTTCCGCTTATCTTGAGACCACGTTGTTTCAAATACATTTTCAGCTGGTTGTTCGTAAGCGCTTCCACATCTTTTTCACTTTTCCAAGAAATATTAGAAGGAAGAGCGTTCCTTTCACTTACTCTTTTTTGCGCCTTTGCATCCAAGAACTCAAGGTGCTCTACATAACTTTTACACGCAGTCTCATCCAAGTTGTACTGGGAACAGAACTCTTGCAAAGACCTTTCTTCAGAGGAGGACAATTTTCCCTCGTTGAACAATTTCTTTAGCTGGACACTCGGGAGAAGTTTATAAGCTTTCTTTGCAAAGTAATCAAACTGTTTATATTTAAATAGCTCAATTTATTGCAATTAAAGTCAACAGTTGGGTTTAATTATTATACAATGTAGGCTATCCTCAACTGGCATCTTTATTTTTCATTGAGGAACATCATAGTGCCAGGATCGTAGCCAGACTTTTCTGATAACCAAGGCAATTGCGAAAGCGCCAAAGGCGCGAGCTTTTAGGGGGTCTGGGGCCTGGGGTCAAAATCTAGATGCTCGGAAATGCCATTTTTAGCGTTTTCCCGGTGGTGTTTTCCCCCAAACTTAATCAAAATCCAAACTAACTTTAACAGCATTTCTGATGCCAATGAACTAGCACTGTTTTAATATATAACAGAGGCATTCCTTTCCTCTGCATGACAGATAGGAAAATATTAAATAATCAGCCAGCTCAGAGATCAAAGCACCTGGAGTTGATATTTTCCCAGTTTAATTCCAGTGTAAGCAAGTATAAATGTTTAAACTCTAAAAGCTCTTCTACCACTTTTCCAGTTTGTGAAAAAGAGTGAAAAAAGTAATGCCCCCTCTGTATGTATTAAAATTTTACATCCAACCCCCCTCTCTCTTGTTGTGATTTTCCCCTATACCTCCCCCCTCTGGTTTCCCAACCCCCTCCTCCAGATAATTATTGCACAGTCCCTAATGATGAACGTTTTTGAGAATCTGTTCGGTCTTGCAGTTTTTCCCCTATCAAAATTCCACGCTTTTACACTCATGGCGAAAAATTTCTGATGTCGAGAAAGTCTATATGGTTATGAGGTATTCCAACAGAACATTCTAGCGATCGTTTTTACCAATTTGCATTTTCAAGAGGTGAGATGAAGCGTCGTTCAGGGTGTTTCAATTCAATTCAACTTTTAGTCCCAAGAATACAACAACACACAGCATCATTTGTCCCGAGAATTCCATATTCTTAGCTCCCATTCTCAATTTAAAATGTAGGTAATCGGTTTGGTGATCGTAACTTCGTATAGTTTTTTTGTAGGGACAACAAGGAACTGGACTTGGAAACCTCCTAAAGGAACTGAAGCAAGTCAGAGCCACACTCACGGTGCATAAAGACGTACGTTAAGATATCATAAGATCTCATTTACATAAGATAAAATTGTTATTGCTGTACTGCATCCTGGGCTGTTTGAACCAAGACGCCGATTTTCTAACTTAGAAACCAGGGAATTGTTGTTTGAGATGACAGATTTGAGATAGTAGTAGAGCATTGCACGGCCATTTTTTACCTTGAATTTAAAGAATCCGTGCGTGACGCGAGGGATTGTTTATTGCTTTGTAGTGATACGCTTATCTATAACTGTTACGAATGCACTCACTGTTGCTTTTGTATTGTTAAGATGGCCAGACTGTGCTATTATCGCCGATAAAAGCTGGCGCACAGGAGAGAATTGTGCGTCAAAACACAGAATTGGCGGAATTCGTTTCCAAGTTCAACGAAGAAAAAAATAATGATTTAGAAACGCCTTAGAGAACCTAGAAGAACAATTCGCTTAATACAGACAAAGAGAACGAGCAAACAAACAGCTAAAACTTACACCATTTTTATGAACTAATTATAGACAAGTTCAATATGTAAGATATTTTTCCTATTACTCAGACTTATTACTTACTTTGTGATAGTCTAACACTTATGCCCAAGTAAAGAAAATACTAACTAAGTCACGGGACAGTCAGTCTAACGTTTGAGTTTAATGGAGAAATCCTAACGAAAGCTGTTAAACGTACTTTCCTGTGATGCTGTTTAATTTGGTGTTCCGTTCTATCACGTGGAAATTGCGCTGGAAAAAAATCTTACGAGTCGTCACCCTCGGGAGCTAGGGTCTGAGATTGACAAACCTGGCGTATGTCGTCGTAAAAAGAAATGCCTCTCTGAATTTTTCCTGCTTTCTATTTCCAGAACTCACGTCTGTCGAGGGAGCATACTGAATCTGTGCTGAATGCTGAACGCGAAATGTGGGCTCAAGAAATAGAAGAATTCCAACAGGCTTTGAGTGCAGCTCAAGTGGAGCTGTCTCGTCTCGGGGAAGAATTAAGAAAAGAACCTGCTTCACGGGTACGGGTCAGCGGCCATGAATCAGACCTCGTGGCCTAGGGCTAAGGTGGGTTGGTTTACTGGCAAAGTATTGTCTTCTATAAAGATGGAAAGCAAAAGTTTAAATTTCGTGAACTGAAGTTTATCAAATGCACTTGTAATCATAAGACTAGCCTTAATTTACTTAAATGCACCTTTTTGCATAACTTGGTTACATGGTGCAAAATCTGCAAGGCTAGATGGTAAACGACGCAGTGGGACATAAAACGATAAAGAGATGATGGCCACCCAGATGTTTGGTGTCCAGGTCCCTTTTCTTTAGACCAATTTACACGTGGCGAAACTCTTTCTGCCTGATGGCGTCTTTAATCTGTATTTATTCGTTTTTTTTTTAGTGCCGTCGATCGGAATTGCATCGGAAACCAACGAATTGTGAAAAACAGAAACCGTCAAGATGGATCGAAATACTGTAATCATAATGCACGAACTTGACCTTTTGTCCCCGTTGAGCTAAACTTCTGAATACCAGCTACAATGATTGGCGGCGGTGAAAGACATAACCTTTGAATGTGTCTTGAACTTCAGAGTTGGCTTGTTATTGAAAGCAGCAGTAAGTTTCCCAAAAGTCCTTTTTCTCGAACGCTGTTTCTGCTTGTCTTTAAATTGTCTTCATTAACTCAACATATTTTTTTCTGGCTTGTTCCAGATCCTAATGTTTTACAAACGCTTGATCAAAGGGGAAAATTTCAGAAAGCTCCCGTCTATCAAAAGAAATACCTTCTCTTGTTACTAGGAGGCTTTCAAAAGTGTGAGTCCACCACGCTCGCCATGATATCTCAGTTGGATGTGTACCCAACGAACGCAGACCGTGTCTATAGGCGAAGGAGTATCAACAGATTCCGAGCTGTCGCGCGCGCTGTACCTGCAGTACAACGTATGAACTTTCTTGTAAACAAATCTAAACGCGTTCCCATAGCGGGATCGCGCGAGAGTACAAGTCGATCGCACGTAGTCAATGGTGATGTTAGCAGTGACTGTCACATGGTTTATCAAGCCCTGGCTTCTAACTATGTTCCACGGTCGAGCAGTGATGGTGCTCTTGCTGTGCCAACATTGAACTTGTATCAGAATGGTGCTATTGTCTCCCCGAGAAGTGACTGGCGAACTTACGAGAGACATGACATTGGTGTGAACGGAGATTTGGACTCTCCATCGCATCGAAGTTTTCCCACGTCAAGCAGATCGCCAAGAAGTTATTTTCCAACACCTAGGTCGGATTCTCAGGCAACGTCGGCTCCACGAGCCGGAGAGCAGACAACTTCCGATTATACGCGAGTCGTAAAATCGCCACCAGTTAGAGACAGTGTAAGCACACAACGCAATTACGGCGAGCGTGATCGTTTCGATTCCGCCGACCCCGACATTCTTCGCCGCATCGTCGGGAATGTTCGAAAAAGCTGCCTCAGACGTTTCACACAGTGGAAATCTAGGCCGGTAGACAAGTCCGTTGTATTAAGTCTCCGCTCGCGCCCGCCCTCGAAAATGGCACGAACGAGTCAGCGCACACAGTTTGTGCTTGTTTACCATTTTCTATGCACACGGAAACCGTTACCTCACTTTAAATACGATATGCCGTCAGAGCCAGGTTCCCACAAATATTGTACAAGTTGAAAGATTCAACTTGGCAAAGCTCGATCACCTGACTCTATCTCTGCATTTCCACTTTAATTTGAGCTGTGAATGTGAAGATTGGCCTCGAATTGGCCTTCTTATAACCTGAAAGTAGTAAGGGAGGGCGATATGGGTCATAGCCAATGAGAGAGCTAGTTCCAGGGCTTTCTCCAAAAAGGAACCAATGAGCGACTAGTGCCATTTTTTTTTATCATGTGATCACGGTCAAAGGAATGGACCAATGAGGGTCGGGGTCAAAGGTCATCCAAGATGGCGGCTGATGGTGGGGCATGTTTTTTGGGGGGAAGACCGCTGACCAGGGATGGAAAAAAAAGGATCGCGGGCTCATCCAAGATGGCGGCTGATGGTGGGGCATGTTTTTTGGGGGGAAGACCGCTGACCAGGGATGGAAAAAAAAAGGATCGCGGGCTCATCCAAGATGGCGGCTGATGGTGGGGCATGTTTTTTGGGGGGAAGACCGCTGACCCAAGTGGGGGGAAAATCGCGGGCGCCGAAGACAAAAGAAAAGAGACGAGTTGGGCTTTGTGTCTTTCTTTTTTAATAACAAGAAGTTGATGTACAAGGATGGTTTTTTTCTCTTTGTTGATGAAGGAAAAAAATGTCACGAGTGATCGGTTCCACAGAGACCGCAACAATGTTCGTCGGGTGGGATGACACACCCTGCGTCTTGACAACGTTGACAGGTGACACTGCCCCAAGTGGTATCCCAAGGGGTAGGTTTCCAAGTGGTATCGGTATCGACGGGTAAGACTTGTTGACAAATCTTGCAGGGATCTCGAATGTCGTCTCGCTCACACCAATGGAAAGAAGGGAAGTTGGGTTCCTGCTCTTTTTTCTTGGGAAGATTGTGTTCGAGACCTTGAAACCATCGATCGAGTGTGCGTTGTTTGACTTGAAGATCTTGATTTTGTTCTTGGTAATCGCGCGGGTAAGAACAGCCGGGATGAAAATGGCCTTTGCACCAGGCTTTGACAAAGGCGTGGGTGTCGATGGAGGTTTTGGGTGAATTGTTACAGAGGAGAAGTCCTTCGGTGGTTCGACGTTGTTGAAGGATGGCGTCGATGTTCAAGGGGACAAAATGTTGGTAGATGGTACATGGAACGGTGGGATTTTCTTGATGATAACGGGAATGGGCCAAGACGACTTCTCCTTTGTATTTTTTCTTGCCGATGGTTTGCGTGGGATGATAATTGAGGGGCATTTCTTCGAGCAGGAGATCCATTTTGTTGCCGAGATTCAGATTGCGTATAATGCGTCGGACTTCATTGGCTAGGTCCTCCATGCTGGGTCGGGTAAGAAATGAAGGAAGGTAGAGGGTGGCGTTGACTTTTTCTAGAGAGTTGAAGGGTGATGACGGTGTTGCCTGATTTGAAGGCAGCGGGTTGTCCATTGGCTGTTTGAATGTCAATGTGGATGGTGTAGTAGTAAGGCCCGTCACTATAGCATTTTGTATCGAAAAGGCCTACTCCCCACATTCCATTCTGATGACGTCACAAACCGATGGGACTTTGTATGAAGAAGACCCACCCCTCGAGTTTTTTAAACCGCGAAGGATCACCGGCGGGGGTGGCGCGCGCGGGCGGGCGGCCTAGTAGTATACCCCGTCTGTTGAGATCTGAACTCGGCTTGTGATTGGTGGAGAGCCAAATCCAAGATGGCGGCTAGAGGTTTTTTGTATGGAAAAGACCCACCCCTAAACAATCAGAAGTGATGATCAGAAGTGATGACGTCATCAGAATGGAATGTTGTTGGAAATGAAGAGTTCACGTGTTTTTGTTTGGAAAACCGCTGACCGGTCTAGGAAAAGGAGATCGCGGGCTCAGATCAGCAAAGAGAGGACATTTCGTGACGCTTACATGACGTAGGGGAATCACCCTCTGGCTAGGGTGGGAAACCGCTGACCAGTTGGTTGAAAAAAAGGGGATCGCGGGCTCAAAGGGTTGGGGTTCATACAGAGGTTTGATACCGATCGGATTTTTGTCGATACCGAGGTTCGATACCCCTCTCTTTTTTCCGATCCCGATTCGATGAGATGGTGGTGTTGGTGGGCAGCAGCAGCGGCGGCGGCGGCGGCGGCGGCGGCGGCGGGCGCGCGCGCGCGGGGAATCGGCGGCAGCGGCGCGCGCTTGGCGCACGCTGTGGGGGAAACCAAGATCTTTTTAATGTGAGTTCGAATCCCGGTCGGGGGTGGAAAAAAAATTTTTTTTTGGAAAAAAGCATGGAAATTTTTTTTTTCGGGTCGAAGCGAGTAGGAGACAATGGATGGAAGAGTGTTTCTTGGGGATTTGGGTGGGAGGGTTTTTTTTGGGTTAGAAGCGATCGATCGAGTTCGGCTCGGTTTGAAAAACAAAAAATCCCTTTTTTAAAAAACAAAACAAAAGAGAGAGTTGATTGATTTTATTTGGATGACACAGGTTTTTTTTATTCATGTCAAGGTAGCCTGTGGACTCTGTCATGATCCTTCTTTTCTTCCCCTGGAGTTCTGTGTTGTTGTGAAGGAAACAAAAGGATCACCAAGCTGTCAACAGATTGCTTGCTTGCTTGCTTCACGTTCATTGAAATTGACTGGTGAAGGCTTCTTCTTCTTGTTTGTCATGGGCCAGAATAGTTTTGACGGTTTCGGTAATATCGTCCAAATTATGTTGGAGGACACTTTCTCGGAGTTTGTTGACTTTGTGTCGCCGCTCCAATCTCTATCAAGATGAAATTCTGGTATGTTGAAAACTGTGTCTTGGAAGAGGAGAAGAAGAAAAAAGGAGGCGGCAGTAGTGGCACGGATGTCCTTCGTACTTCAACCCATCCCTTAGGGAAAAAGAAATCATCACCAGGCGGTCAACAGAGGATTGCTTGCTGGTTCATGGAGATGAAGAATGTGCTCGTCAATGTGGCGAAGTAGAAGCTATGGTGCGCACGTATTCATTTGAATTGGCTGGTAAAGGCTTCTTCTTCTTGTTTGTCATGGTCAAGAATGGTTTTGACATGTTCTGTAATGTCGTCCAAGTTATGTTGGAGAACACTTTCACGCAGTTTGTTGACTTTGTGTCGTCGTTCGAGTCTCTTTTGTAAAATCTCCTCAAAATACTGGTCTCGTTCATCAGTCTTGTAGGTGCGTCCTGCTAGTTCCAAAGGAAAGACAATGGTGTTGTTTCTGTCAATGACCGCTAAATTGTCCAAATCTCTTTGGATTTGTTTTTTGAGTTCGTTGTGTTCGGTATTTTTCATGATGGCGGTGGCTTCATCTTGAATCAATTCTTTGTAGTGCTCGGTCACGTCTTCGAGATCATAACCAGCTTGTAGACCTTGTCGAACCAGTTCTAATATGTAGTCATGAGTGTTGTTGAAGGTTTTGGGATCTAAATTCTTGCAGTAGTCCATATTAAGATCGTCGTTGCTGTTGTTGCTTGCGTTGTAGATGAGTCGAATGAAGTTTAGCTTTGAGGTATTGTCTTTTTATAGTGAAAGGTGTGACGTGATGAGATCGATCATCGATGAGGGGTGACGTTTGTACGAGGGGCGCGGATGGATCGTATTGGTAAGTGTAACGGACCACGTGTTCTTGGAAATGCACCGTTTTTATCGTTTCCATTGTAACTGGGGTTTCCATGTGAGGTGAGGTTTCCATATGTCTTTGAGTTGAGTGCGGAGATATTGTAGTTCGTGTTCCATGTCTTGATGAAGGCGGGTTTGAAAGTCGCGACTGATGCGTTCCATTTCTTTTTTAAAGCATTGACCAATACGTTTCATTTTTTGTTCGAATGACAGATCTTCGTTTTGAGTGATGTCATCCATCATTTGTTCGAAAGTGGTGTTGTGGTCTTCAGTCGCCATGTTCTTGAATGTGACTGTAAAGATCACTGTTTTTTATCAACAATGTTTTCTAAAGAACTGGTGGTTTGAAAGAGCCTTTTTACTTCGGCCAAAGTGTCTGGTGGGGGGTGTCTTGTTCCTACTACGGCGCTGTGTTTATGAAGCGTGGGTGATCCTTGCATTGGAATAAATCCACTGTAAGATGTCCATTGATTTTCGTTCCAATAATAATGATCTTGATGGTTTTCGTACCATCGTTTTTCTGGTATGTTGTAAAAATAAATTTGTTTGTGCTGATCGACAGCCAATTGCACCGTCCATCCCGTTCCTCCTTGAATGCTTTGCCTTTTCAAGGTGGTGTCATGGTAAATGTCACGTGCTGCTGTGTAGTTAATGTCATTTGTGTGTTGGAAATAACCAAAAGCGTACACGATGGTGGCAGGTTTGACGATGTGAAAATTGCGTAGTTGAAGATGGCGTGAAAACGTATTTGGAGTAAACAAGTGTTTGCCACTTCTTTCTCCGGCTCGTTTTAAGTGCGGCTCGGCTTCGTTGAGATCTTGTTGACGGAGTGGTGTGATAAATTTGCTTCGACTGTGTTGGGGAGGTATGATAATATGCATCTGCATGCCATATTCTTTAGCGCATTGTTCTGCATATTCGTCGATGCCAATGGCTCCTCCGCTGTAGATGTGGTAGTGACTCGTCGGCATGGTTAAATAATTAAGGTGTGTTCAACGTGGGGTTCTTTTTGTATTCGACGTGAACAGCTCGAACAAAGTTCTATATCCTCTTCCGTCTCGAAACGAGCTCGACAGGTGTTACACCATCTGACATGGTGATGTGCGTCACATCCAACTGCAAACTGTCGTCGACTTCAAAGTTCTCATTTGAGTTCAACATTTTACTAATCTGATCCAATATGCGGCGGGCCCCGGATAAGGGGTCTCGCTAATCGCCGATAGTTACATTGGCTGAGGTGTGGACCGATTGAAGTCGGTTGGAAGATAAATAGATTTGTATTCTGTCATGGTCCGGCATATTACGCGTGAGATCTTCGATTTGATCCGCCAATCCTTCTTCAAACGCGCGCACAATATTGCCATGCCCTTCTGGAAAACTCTCTGGCGGGTTTTCCACGCGTAAGTGATAGCTTGTACGTGTGATTCCATAGCTCTTGGCTTGACGTTCTCGGAATTTAACACGTCGAAATTGATAATGGTTGCGTCGTTGCGGTACAGCACCACCTTCCTGTTCCCATAAATCCATAAAGTCATTAAGATCATCGTCGGACTCGGTGTTACTTGCCATGCTAACAAAAAAATGATGCGTTGAAAAGATAGAAAGGTGATATATAGACTGTTTTGATTGACAGCTTCTTTTTCTTATATATACAGGCACCACTCATCACTTTTTATTTGTTCAATGTATGGAGAGACCAAAAAACAAAACAAGTCCCTAAAATGGAATCTCCTTTTACTGCAAGCGGCAATATCGATTATAACACTCGTTTTTATCAAGAAATGGTCGAATGCCGATGGAAACGATGTTGGATCGTGGCCATTCTCAAACATATTCATCGTCACGTGCACGATCTAGAACCACCCACTCAACCCGTTTACAGTGAAGAAGTATTACTTCATATGCGTCATATTAATGAGGCCATCAAAGAAGGGTTACGCCATCTGTCTTTGGATTTGGTGTATCAATCGTGGCGCAATCTACTGACCCAATATCACATGGACGTCCCGTGTTGGCAACCTAACGACATCGAATTCATCGTGCACATCACGAGCCCCGACATCGTGACAGAACAAATTTTAGAAGAAATCGTGTCTTTTCGACACCAATTTAGTACGTTCACCTATGAACTTTTGGGTTTGACACATGAAGACGTGGATAACATTTTTGGGTGGTCACGTGCAACCTTACGTCAACGTGGATGGGCGGGCATCGACATACCCGATGGACCTGAACGTTGACCCCTATTTTTTGTCTCCACCAATCCTAGCTAAGATCACGTCAACATCACGTCATCATCGCCTATAAAATAGCGTGTTCTTTTTTCATTCTTTCTCTCTTCAATTCACCATGGCCACGAAGAGACCTTTGCAACAACTCGAAGAGATGGTGACTGCTTTACCCCCTGCACCCACGGAGAAAAAGTCCAAAAAAGACAAAAAAATCAAAATCAAAAAACCACTCCAAGTGGATCCTTCTTCACCACCACCAGTACCGTCAACACCTACAACGACCACATTGTCACCACCACCACCAGTACCGCCGCCGCCACCACCACAGCTCATCAATATGGATGACTTATTCAATGGTGACAATATTCTCAATTTGTTAAATCCGCCTGCTGCTAGTTATCAAGTACAACTACCGCCTATGGAACAAGCTTGTCGATCCGTTGTCTGTCCTATGCATCAAACAGACCTAATTTGCTTTCAAGCCCAAACCACAGGAGACACTTACATCAAATGCCAAGAAAAGAAATGTGCCCTCTTTTGTCATCAAGATCAAATCGCCACTTATCTCAAGATCATTAATGAAAAACTCCATCCTGATTATCTCAAAAGAACCCTGGTGTGTGACTGTGAAGAACCCGTGCTCTTACGAATCAGCCGATCCCAAGCCAACCCCAACCGTCCTTATTTCACATGCAAAGAAACACCCGAGGATCGATGTCCTTTCTTTCAATGGGCCGACAAACCCTTGAAACCCAAGAACCGAAAAAAACAAAGACAAGATACGACCAAGTAGACACACGAACTGTTTTTAATGAACAATGATTATGATACATGATAAAAACAAATGAAAAAGCAGGTCCGGAAAAAAGAGCATGATCGACCGGGGCGCCGGTAAAATGAAATACACGCGCTCTTTTGACTTTTTTGACTTGTGAAATCTATAAAAGGCCGATGTTGTAAGAATAAAATTTTTATTAGTGTGGCCATGGAGTCTGTGTGGTTGTGTTATGCGTGGGAGGGTTTGTTGTCCCTGGTGCAATGGCAATGCCATCAATCCCTTTGCCAAGTCTTATATGATCATCAACCCGGTGTCAAAATCCCCATTCCCCCATGTCCCGAGGATACGCCTCCTCTCCAGATCTTTGAAGAAACCCATGTAGACCGCAACCTGTATCGATGGGTGGTGTTTGTCTTATGGTTAAAAGCTCATCCGAACGCATGGCGATGGTATCGAATCATTCAAAAGGCGCATCCCCACACCATCCCTTCCATACACACCTTGTGGGATGAGTGTCAGAAAGTATGGCGCCTCGAAAGACCAAACGAACGAAACTCGATGTCTCGCAATCATGGTTGACCCGTTACCACGATCCTCGAGCCCCGGGCAGTTTAGGAGGCGTGCAACGGTTTGCCAAGGCCCATCACCTCCCCTTGAAAAAAGCCCAACGGATCTTGGAACGGGATTTGGCCTACACGTTGCATAAACCTCGACGTCGTCGTTTTCCAACCTTGCCCGTGATCGTAGGAGGCTTAGACGATCAATGGGTGGCGGATTTGGTGGAAGTACAACCCTTGGCCAAGTATAATCGTGGCATTCGGTATTTACTGACGGTGTTGGATGTGTTGTCGAAATACGCGTGGGTGCAACCGTTGAAAGGCAAAACGGGGGTGGCTTTGGTCCAAGCGTTTGACAAGATTTTGAAACAAGGAGGTCGACGTCCCAATCGATTGCAAACGGATCGAGGGAAGGAATTTTACAATCGCACGTTTCAACGTTGGCTCGAGGAGCAAGGAATCCAGCATTTTTCTACCCAAGGGGATGCCAAAGCGAGTGTGGTGGAACGATTTAACCGCACCTTGAAAGAACGTTTGTACCGCTATTTCACTGCTGCCAACACGTTGAAATTTGACAATGTGTTACCCGAGTTGGTCCAAGGCTACAATGCCACACGTCATCGAAGTATTGGTATGGCCCCTCAAGACGTGACGTGGGAAAACGATGAAGCCGTGTGGAAACGCCTGTACGAGAAACGTTTGAAAAGAAAACACTCCCAACCCAAATTCAAAGTAGGGGATCGTGTGCGTCTCAACAAGATTCATCGTACGTTTGAAAAAGGGTATTTACCCGGTTGGACCGAAGAAGTGTTTGTCGTGCATCGTGTGGTGCCGGGTCCTGTGCCCACCTACAAGATTCGCGAATGGGATGACACGCCCGTCGATGGCACGTTTTACAAGGAGGATTTACAAAAAGTACACGTGTCCGATGTGTTTCGTATCGAAAAGGTACTTAAGCGTCAAAATGATCGCCTGTTGGTCAAGTGGAAAGGGTGGCCGGACAAGTACAATAGTTGGATTGCCAGGGGAGACGTGACCTCCCTCCGACCGCCCCAGACAAAGAAAGAGACAAGCCCACCCCAGAAAAACAAAAGACGACGACGACGACGCGACTAGACAGGGATGACGTGGGTGCCCAATTCTTCGTTTTACGTGACGTTGATGAGTCATGCGAGTACCAAAGAGTTTCCTGGGAACAAGAGTCATCATTTCAGAAACCGATTGCCTAAACCTATCCGATTTGTGGGACGAGGATGGATGGTGGGTATGGTGAGTTTATCCTTACCCATCATTCCAGTGATAACGGAAGAAGGAGGAGTGGGCGATTCCCATCCTCTGTTGTATGTACGATGGCACGAACGGGTGTATACCCAAGACGATCAAGGGAACGATCGCTGGTACCATGAACGTCGCGAATTCACTGTCTACGGTCGAGATATGAGAAAGGAGATGGCCTCGTCGACGGGATCGCACTTTTTTCATCAACTGGTGTACCGTTACGAGCAAAGCCGTGCGAAACAAACCGCCCCCAAAAACAAATGGGCGGAGGACAATGGGATCAAATTGTATCCGACCTTTGAATGGACCTCCGAAGGGGATTTGTTGTTGAATACCACCAATGTGGATTACAAACGACAAGTAGCGCACGTGTCATGGGGCAGAACCTTGGCCCTGAGAATGGGATGGATTGAACAAGTGTCCCCCGGCCAGTATCGATTGGGTTCGAATCTCTTGCAAGAATTTCAAGGCATTTCCACCATTCCCACCCCGACGGATGTCCGCGATACCAGCAACAAGCCCCTCTTTTGGAAAGTGGAGGGGGATTATCTGAAATTGAGTCTATCGTGCCCTTGGCGGTTTGTGAATTTGAACAAGACCTTTCGTCCTTCGTTGGAATTTCCCTCCACGCGTCCTTTGCACGTGTATTGTGATGTAGGGACCAGCAGCATGGTAGGGGGTCGCATCACGGATCTCTTACGAGAAATCAAGTACCAGCCTCAAAACACCACCCACTTTGAACCTCGACATATTCAATATGTCCCAGTACGCAACGAAGTGGTAGAAATCGTGGAAACCCAGATGGCCGAAACCAATGGGGATCTGGTCAAGTTTGGTGAAGGGCATACCCTCCTGACCCTCCACTTTAAAAGGGAAGTGGTCGTGTAAAGAAGAAGAAGAAGACAACATGTCGTTCTACGTGACGTTACCCAGTCATGCCAACCGACGTGAATTTCCCAACAACCAAGCCAATTCCTTCAAGATTCGTTTACCGAAACCGTTGCAGTTATCCGGAGGGGGATGGCAAGTGGGGTTGAGTGCCATTTCCTTACCGGATGCTCGCGTCAATTTGTATGAGTTGGTCAAGAAAAATGGGTACGTCATGGGGACGTCCTGGGACCAAACCTATCCCAAACCGGGTGGAAAAGACGGGGAAATGACCTCGCGAGCAGACACTGCGCGAACCATCATCAATGACATTCAAGATTTGGATTGGGTAGTAGATGGCGTGAGTTTCATGAAAGCCATCATTGCCCACTTGGAACAACAACGTAAGGAATTGGCGATTCAAGGGGGTCGGTTTACCAACGATCAAGGCAAACACACCTACATCAAGTTCAAGTGGGAAGGCGAAGATCTGCTCATTGACAACACCAATATCTGCCATTGTGGCACCGACACTCCAGCCCTGACCATCTACACCAAGTTGGCTCTCAAGATGGGATGGTTACGTAAAATTGACACTGTATTGATGTTGGGACCAAACTTACAACAAGAATTCATCGGGGATCAAATCCCCAACATGACAAAACCAGCCGTTGACAACGCTTGGAACGATGTGAACGACGATCAGAGCAAGCCGGTCTTTTGGACGGTGCGTTCTTTTTTACCGGATTATTTACAATTGAGTATGAGTTGTAATTGGCGTTTCACGAACTTGAATGTGGCGTTTCGAGCGGTGGTGGGGGAACCTACACGATCATTGCACGTGTACTCCGACGTGGCAGGCAGCACTGTGGTGGGCAATCGCGTGACCGATTTGTTGCGTGAAATCCAGTACAAGCGACAAGCACGTGGCACCATCTACTTTGAACCGTTGCACATTCAATACATGGCTCTTCGTAACGAGGTGGTGGAAATCGTTCACGTTCAAGTGGCCGAAACGATTGGTAGGGGAGGCGACTTGGTCAAGTTTGGTGACGGCCATACCATTGTCACGTTGCACTTCAAAAAGGCATAAAAAAGAGAGACGAGAAGGGACCCCAAGTCAATCATGCCTCCGAAACGACGACGACGACGACGACGAAAACAGCGTCCCCAAGCGGGGGAAGGGATCAACGCAGTGATTGCGGGAATTCCTAAAACTGCATGGTCCATCACCAAAGGGATAGAAAAGTTGGCTAAAAAGAATGCCAAAAAAGCGCATTTGAAACGCATGGCAGAGATCAAAAGTGGGAAACGAAAACGCTATGCGGGGGAATCGTTTACGTGCAACCTCATGTGAGTATAAAAAGAAAACAAGAGTTGTGAAAACAAGCAAACATGCCGAAGACGAGAAGACGTCGAAGACGAAGAAGGCAACGAGGGGGTCTCTTGCCCCTGGCTGCGCTGATTCCAGCCTTGATCGCGGGAGGGAAAGCCGTGGCGTTGGGTGCCGCGGGGGGTGCGGCGAGTTACGGGGCCAAGAAAGGGTTGGAAGCCGCGTTTCGAAAAAGAAGACGATGAGGACGGTATAAAAAGGGGGTCACGTAAAGCCCCAACAAACGTGGATCCCTGGTGAAGACGACGACACCATGCGAGGGGGAAGTTTGACACGATTTCGGACCGACGAGTGGTATGATCAACAAGGCAAAGGGTTGATGACGGATCTCTTGCGTGGGGGGTTCCAAGGCCTTAAAAGCACGCGAAATCCTTTAAAACTGCCTAGTAATATCAAGAGAGGCTTGGAAACGGGTTTGACACGCGGGATCAAACGCAAAGCCGAAGACGTCCTTAAAAAAGAAATTACCAAACAAGCCAAGAAAGCCTTGAATCAGAAGAACGTGAAAGAAGCCGTGCGGGTGGCCAGTGCTTTGTTTCCCAAACAAGTGAAACGAGCGCGGGATATTTTTGGAGTGTGAACATGGACCCCGTGCCTTCACGACCTCGACGGATCCGTAGTAATCGAGGGTTGTCTCAATGGGGAGGACTGTATCCTTTTTGGAAACTCATGCGACGACAACGGGGAGGCTGGTTGAGTCCCGAGGTGATGAGAGTGCCCGGGTTTGATTTGAGACAACGCTTAGCACGACGCTATAAAAACCCCTCACGACGACGGGGTGCCACCACTCGACGACGACGACGACGTTAAACATGCCTGACGTGAGTACGCAAACCCCACCGGCTCATCCACGTTCCGAAGGGACAATCAACCCGGCGTTACGGATTTTCAATGTGCCGCCGACCGACATTAGCATCAATTCCTATCGCATGGTCACCATTCAACCCACCACCACGGGCATCAATCCCATGGAATTCATTGTGCCAGGCTTGGACGATTTTGTGGATTTGGGACGCAGTTACTTTACCATGGAATTGAGATTGAAAAAGGATGACAACGGGAACTTGGTGGCCAATGAAAAATTGTGGCCCGTCAACAATCTGGCCCATTCTATCATCAAACAAATTGACTTGCAGTTGAATGGCACGTTGATCAGTCCTCAATCCGACACCTATCATTACAAAGCTTACCTGGAAACCTTGCTGAATTATGACCGAGAAGATGGCAAGACCGTGTTGGGACCCCAAGGCTGGTTCAATCAAGTGGATTCCCCACCCCAATGGACCGACAACAATACCAACAGTGCTGGACCGCATGCAGACTACAGGAATCTCAGTGCCAATCACAAAGGAGCCTTGGCCGCCATGGTAGCCGAAACCGCCAAGTATGCTGGAGGTGTCACCCACAGTCTGGTGTTTACCCCGCACTTGGAAGTGTTTCACACCGGCAAACTGTTGGTGCCTGGCATCGAAATCAAGATGAAATTTCATTTCAATGGTCCGAACCTGTTTTTGAATGGCGTGGCTCTAGCCGGCCGATTGATGGAAGGCGATGTCAAACTACGGTTTCATCTCTGTCAACTGCGTTTGAATGACGCCATCTACAAGAGTTTGTCTGAAAAAAGACACAATGAAGGCGAAGTGGCTGCCTACCCCACCGTCCGAAGTGAAATCCGGACCTTTAGCATGCAAGGCAACCTGGTCCGCTTTGATATCCCCAACCTGTTTCAAAACAGAGTGCCTGACCGATTGATTGTGGGGTTAGTGGACAGCCGCGCCTTCAATGGCGATGTGACCCGAGATCCCTTCTGCTTCCAGAAATTTGGGCTGACCTCCATTAAACAGATTGTCAAAGGAGAAGAATACCCTTATGAAACCCTGCAGTTGGTGCATGACAATGGCACCCGAGATAATCTAGGCTACTTCCGTTTTCTGCAAGCCAGTGGAGCCTGGTGTAAAAAGAAAGGCAATATGGTGGAACTAGAAGATTGGGGCCAAGCTAAAAATTGTACCTTGTACATGTATGACAATGTGGCCAATGGATGTGCTGACAGTCAAACCCTCAACCCCAAGCAAACAGGCGATTTACAACTCAGTTTGGAATTTGGAGCTGCCCCCAATACCAATATAACCGTGCTCGTGTATGGAGAATTTGAGAACTTGCTGGAGATTGACAGGAACGGAGCCGTGTTGTACAACATTTACCAACACTGAAAAAAGAAGATGGAACACTTGGCCTTGAATAATGTGCAGTTGGATTATTTAGCCCGTGACGACCCCCAATTGAAACCGATGTTTTACGGGACAGTGGCCTGTGATCGATTACCCAAGCGTCCTGTCAAGACCACTCCGCAAGGGTACATTGTCAACACCGACCCGCACGATCAACCCGGACAACATTGGTTAGCGGTGTGGACCGAGGGAAACGTGTGTGAAGTCCTCGACAGTTATGCCTTGCCATTGGACACGTACGTGCAAGCTACCCCGTTACGAGATTGGATTGTTCAACATTGGAAATATGTGGTGACCAATGGCAAGTCCCTCCAAGCCATTTCAAGCAAGTCCTGTGGCGATTATGCGTTGTTGTACTTGAAAGCCAAAGCCCGTGGCCGGACCTTGCAAGCATTTTTAAATGAGTTTTCGGATTATGATTATGTCAGGAATGACCATCAAGCGGGTCAACGCCTTCAACAATTGATTGTAGGTCAAGAAGCCAGATGGCATCAACTTTGTTGTCATCCGTATCATCAATGTAATGCTTAAATAAAAAAGTTCGTTGGAAAAAACGGTGTCGGAGTCGTCGCTCAGTGGGTAGAGCCTTTGGATCCCCTAAAAAAACAGGTGTGGGGGATTGTGCGTGGGTTCGAGTCCCACCGACTCCAATAAAAAGGTGCCTTTTTTTTTAACTGGGTAGTATCATCATGCAAACGGGGAAACCGTTTCGTTTTCATACTCCTTCCTCTATCTTGGTGGTGGGGCCTTCGGGATGTGGTAAAACCGTGTTTACGGAAAAACTCTTGGTAGACAACCCAGAGTTGTTTGAAAGTCCCCCGACCCAACGACATTATTGTTATGGGGCCTGGCAAGATCGATTTCGAAGCATGCAAAATCAAGGGATCGTGTTTCACGAAGGGATTCCCGATCATGAGGCGTTGGTCCAATGGTTTCCTGAAGGACATGGGGTCCTGGTCTTGGATGATTTAATGGATGAAGGGAGTCACGATAAACGCGTGTTGGATTTATTCACCAAACATTCGCATCATCAAGGGGTGACGGTGTTGTACTTGTGTCAAGACATGTTTCCCGTAGGCCGATATGCCAAAAGTATATCCCGCAATGCCCATTACATCGTGGCGTTCAAGAACCCCCGAGATCAATTGGGGGTGCGCAATGTCATGCTTCAATCGTTTCCTACCACCTGGAAAGACACGTTGGAGACGTTTCATCACGCCACTGCACGGCCTTATGGGTATTTGGTGTTGGATTTGCACCCGGCCTCGTCCGATCAACAACGCTTGTTGAGCCACGTCTTAAAAGACGAGGGATGGACGCGCACGTATCAAAAAACGTCGCAGTGATCAGGATGTCAAGTAAAAGAAAAACCGTGGTATCCTTGCTGAATGGACCGTTGTCCAGAAGCCACGGTGAAAAATTCAAACCGGAACTATTGCAACGCATGGATTCCTTGTATGCCTTTTACCACAAACAGTGGTGGTGTTATCGGAAAATGCTGAATCATTTCAAGTTTGTCAACGCCTTGTTCAATGGCTTGGCATTACTCCTGATGGCAGCGGGCATGATTGCCGGACCCCTCTTGGAAAACAGTACTTTGGTGGCGTGTTTGGCGGCCGTGGGTACGGTGGTCAAAGGATGGAACGATTTTAAACAATACCGGTTTAAAGTGACCATGAGTCGGTTTGCGTTTACCACGTATGCCAAAGCCTTGACCGAATTGAAAACCTATGTGCGTGGTGTTCCTTTCGAGGACCTGGAAAGGTTTTTGATCAAGATGCAAACGTTGGATGATACCATTGTGGATTTCACCCCTCCGTTACCCAAACGGTGTCTACAAGATTACCGCCGTCATTTTATGTACCAACCCGTGGAAGCCCTATGCTATGTGGACGGATGTCCTCGTCCCTTGAGACCCAAAGACTATTGGATAGATAAAAAGCCGCTCCCTCCCAGTCCCACGCTCTTAGAACCATGGCCGTCCAACGACGACGACGACGCAGAAAAAGGAAACGACGTCAAAGAGGAGGGGGTTTAATCAGACAACAAGGCCGTGGCTGGTGGCAAGATTTCAAACGCAATACCCGTCAAGGCTATAAAGAGACGCGAGATGCCATCAAACAAAACAAAGCCCTTCAACGTGTGTTGTTGCACTCATGGTATCCTTGAGGAGACGACGACGACGTCGTCGTCAACGAGGCGGTTTTTTAAATCTATTGGTCCCCGCCATGGCGGGATTGGGGAAAGCCGTGGCCTTGGAAACGGATAAACGTATAAAACGCACCATTCAAAAAGCCAACCAACGCTATCGTCGTCGCCATCGGTAAAAGATGCAACGTCTTCGACGTCAATTGCCGTTTTTACGGTCCATGTTACAAGAAGCCAATGGCTCCAAACGACAAGAGTTGTTACAACATGCCAATGCCGATCAAATCAATGCTGTGAGTGAACTGGTCTTGAACTTCTTAAAAAACAAGATTCCCGTCACCCCACCCATCCTGGCCAAACTTCAACCCTATAAAAAGGTGCTACGGGATTTGGGACGTCGTAAACATTCCGTCCAAAAACGTCGTCAGTGGTTGGTCCGACAAAAAGGACGCGGGTTATTTCAAGGACTACATCACGTGTTATGTCAATGTGCTCGACCGACCCGTTAACCCTGACCACATGGATCACCCTGTTACAAGAGGCCAATCGGGCCACCGACAAGTGGAAAGACGACTGTTATTATTGGAAGCATAAATATCACCTGTTGCATCAAGAGTACATGCATATCTTGAACTCTGCTCTTTGTGAGAGCTGTCGTGCAGTGGAAGACGGGGAACTTTGCTCTGACTGTAGTCAACGATGGACGAGGTGTACATGATTCCCCACAAGGACTTGGAACAACTCATTCAATATTACAAAGGAGAACTCACCGAAAATGCCTTGTTGAACAAAGCCGCCACGTTAGCCGCCAAAAAACATGTCTTGTTAGCCAATCCCGAATTACCCCCCGCCGTGGTCAATGCTCAAATCAAACCGATGAGTCAAGAATTAACCAAGTTAACCAAACGCATCCGTCAATTTCCTGGCGGGGTGGGGGTTGGTGCCCCGGGTGCACCGCCAGGCGAGGAAGAAGAAGAAGCCGGGGATTTGGTGACGGGACCCGTGGAACAATGGTTGAAGCGCATGATAAAAGGCAGCCCGTCCACCCCCAAACCACCCATTACCCCTGCCACCAAGAAAGGCAAAGGAGCAGCCACCACTGGTAAAATTGTCAAGAAAGGGAGCCCATCCACCAGTCGAGGGGATCTACAATCGCGTTTAGAAGCCATTCGAGAACAACGCAAGACGTTGGAAAAAAAGTTAGCCGACAGTCGCAAAGGCAAAGGTAAAGGCAAAGGCGTCTCACGTGAAGTGCAAGCATTAAAACCCTTACCCGGTTGGGAAGATTGGCACCGAGGTAAAAAGTTACGACGTCGATTGGATTACGACAGTGAGTGAAAAGATGCCCACCCAGAGGAGGAGACGGGGCGTCAAACGGAAACGCCGCCAATCCGGTGGGGCGGTGGATGTCCAAAAATGGATCGCCAAAACCGGCAAAGAATTTCATTGGCCTGGCTATCAGTACATGGGCCCTGGGACGCATTTAGCCAAACGTCTGAAACGTGGAGATCCCGGGATCAATCGCTTGGACCACATTGCTAAACAACACGACATTGATTACAGCCGTGCCAAGAATTTGCAAGACAAATGGAAAGCCGATACCAAGATGATCCAAGCCATTGATCGGTTACCCGGCAAGAAAACCAAGACGGAACGCGTGGTCAAAAAAATCATGCAAGCCAAGAAACGTTTAAAATTGTAATTGTCTTAATCACCTCGTGTTACAGCCCATGTTGTGTTCTTTTGGGAGAAAATAAAACAAAATGAAAATGTCTGCACCTGTCTTTTTTTTTGTTCAAGAAACAGAATCATCCAAATCAAACGGATCGTCCACATCTCAATTGTTCCCATTTGTCATTCATGTGCTTTAAAAAGTCACACACCTCCCCGCTGCTCTCTCTTCTCTAATTGTTCAGCAAGACTCTTGTTTTGGACACGTTCTGCCTTCACCTCTAAATCGTCTTCGAATGTTTCAAACTCTTCCAATAATTTCTCGTGGTCATGATAAGATGCTCCAGCCAGGCGCACCCTCTGTTTTTATGGTTTCGCGTCGTTCCCCGCTAGGCCTGATGGGACCTCAGAGAGGGGGAGGGGGGTCCCCCTCCTGGGGGACCCCATGTCCCTGATAGGTAATTGGTCCATTCCCTCCTCCCCCGGGACCTTTGTTCTCTATAAAAAACAACCACGTCCTGTTTTTATGTCCGTTGACTTTTTCTGGAGAGTTGAAGAGTGAGGATGGTGTTGCCTTGTTTGAAAGGAGCAGGCTGTCCATTGGCTGTTTGAATGTCAATGGCAATGCTGTCAAAGATCGTTTTACCAAGAGGAAAATACATCCGTTGCGTGGTATCAAACTGATGATCGGTATTGCCGGCATCCATGGTACGTAAAAACCCTTTTTGTTGATTTCCCACAATGCTCTGTGCGACGAGATCGGTGTAAATCATGAGTTGTTGTTGTCCTTCTTGTGGTTTGACCGTGGGCGTACTGGGAAAAGGTTGTCGACTCAGATTCGGCCCCAAGAAGAAGTAATAATCGAAATCGGGGTGGGTAAAGCTGACGGAGACAATGCCACGAGGTGGATATTTGTTGACAGGACCGGTGGTTGGTTCCCATTTATGACGATCGTTGTAATCCACAATATGTTTGACCAGATAATTTTTGTCTTGGACAATTTGTTGCGTCGGCATTCCATCTTTCACCAGTCCCATCAGTTGAGCGAATTTCCATTCCATTTCAAATTGCATGTTGGCTGGAATGAGTACATACAAGGAATCTAATTCGGAGGCAATGCCGGCATTGGTGATTTTCACGTAGGGTTGAGCCAGGTTGAGAGCGGCTAGTTCTCGTCGTTTAGCCTGATCGTCCACGTCCATTTTGGCTATATCCATCATGACTTCCATGTGTTGTTTTTCCATTTCGTAACCGATGGCGATCCATGCTTCTTTCAAATTGTGGTAATACCCTGGCGGTAAATGGATTTGTTTGGTGACTTGAATGGGAGCCGTTCCATCGCCGCGTTTTGGTATGTATCTGATATCTGTTTTCATCCAGTGTTTTTGACTATCTTCTTGCGTCCAATTCTGCTTGGTTTGATCTCCCAATTGTTGATTAAAACCAGGGTGTGAGATATGCACCAAGGCCGCTTCCCAATCATCTTCTACCAGATAGTGTGAATGAGGAAGTCTGGCAGTAAATTTTTGACCCGTGCCTTGCGCTTGATCACTGAGGAGGGTGATGTAGAAACTCATGGTGACAACAAAATAGCCCATGGTTGCCTTTTTTATACCTATGTAAGGACCTTGACCTCCCAAGGCTCCTTAAAAACAAGGAAACGCGCTCGGACAGGTTTCCAACCAGACCATAAACACGATCCAACGCCCGATATTCCCTTGACAGAGTTCAATCGCCTGTAAAGGATCGTCTGTCGGTTCCGGTAAGTCAGTAGGTTCATACAACTGCTTACACAGGTACAAGTGTGTCTTGTAAAGAAACCAATCCTTAAAACTTGACGAGAGATAGAGAAAACAACCGGCCATCTTTGATCGTTCCCTTTAGAAAAGGCGCGCAATAAAATTTCTATATACAAAACAAGGTGGGTGTGGATTGTGACGTCAACGGGTATGTTTCGACATGTTCCGACAAGCAATCTACCGACAAAGACGGTTATGACGTCATGGGGCAAGTCTGTACCTATTTAGGGTGACAGTTAAACCAAATCAATTCTGTTTTAGACAGAAGACAACATGGAACAAATCTGTATGATTGTCGATTTGGATGGGTATCAAGTGAACCATCAACCGTTTATTGTAAGGGAAATGGGTGTTTACAGTTTACAGCACGGGAGTTTCAGCTGGTTCTTGGAAAACAAGTTGCCTTACCTCTCGTTGGAAAAGCGAGATCGTAAAACGGTCAACTATATCTACCATCATATTCACGGCTTACGCTTTGAATCGAGCAAGCAAGAAAAAGCCTTACCTCAACATCTGGTCAAAACCATGATCGAGTCAGCCTATCATCGTTGCAGAATGCAACACCAATACATGGTAGCTTACAAGGGAGGATATTTGGAAAAGAATCTACTAAACGAGCTACAGATTCCTTGCATTAACTTGGAAGACTTTGGATGTCCTAAAGTCGAGAAACTCATCGCCATGGGGTTTGATGTAGGATTAACCTGCGGTCGTCACGCGAAACCCACCCACCATTGTCCCAAACAAGAAACCTATTTGTTTTACCAATGGATCCAGTCTCAAGCTTGAAACCATCTTTATCAGCACTAGAACTGGTGGGACGATATTACCGAAAACGTCAAAACTATTCTGGCCCATGACAAACAAGAAGAAGAAGCCTTCACCAGTCAATTTCAATGAACGTGAAGCAAGCGAGCAAGCAATCTGTTGACAGCTTGGTGATCCTTTTGTTTCCTTCACAACAACACAGAACTCCAGGGGAAGAAAAGAAGGATCATGACAGAGTCCACAGGCTACCTTGACATGAATAAAAAAAACCTGTGTCATCCAAATAAAATCAATCAACTCTCTTTTGTTTTGTTTTTTAAAAAAGGGATTTTTGTTTTTCAAACCGAGCCGAACTCGATCGCTTCTAACCCAAAAAAAACCTCCCACCCAAATCCCCAAGAAACACTCTTCCATCCATTGTCTCCTACTCGCTTCGACCCGAAAAAAAAATTTCCATGCTTTTTTCCAAAAAAAAATTTTTTTTTTCCACCCCCGACCGGGATTCGAACTCACATTAAAAAGATCTTGGTTTCCCCCACAGCGTGCGCCAAGCGCGCGCCGCTGCCGCCGATTCCCCGCGCGCGCGCGCGCGCCCGCCGCCGCCGCCGCCGCCGCCGCCGCTGCTGCTGCCCACCAACACCACCATCTCATCGAATCGGGATCGGAAAAAAGAGAGGGGTATCGAACCTCGGTATCGACAAAAATCCGATCGGTATCAAACCTCTGTATGAACCCCAACCCTTTGAGCCCGCGATCCCCTTTTTTCAACCAACTGGTCAGCGGTTTCCCACCCTAGCCAGAGGGTGATTCCCCTACGTCATGTAAGCGTCACGAAATGTCCTCTCTTTGCTGATCTGAGCCCGCGATCTCATTTTCCTAGACCGGTCAGCGGTTTTCCAAACAAAAACACGTGAACTCTTCATTTCCAACAACATTCCATTCTGATGACGTCATCACTTCTGATCATCACTTCTGACTGTTTAGGGGTGGGTCTTTTCCATACAAAAAACCTCTAGCCGCCATCTTGGATTTGGCTCTCCACCAATCACAAGCCGAGTTCAGATCTCAACAGACGGGGTATACTACTAGGCCGCCCGCCCGCGCGCGCCACCCCCGCCGGTGATCCTTCGCGGTTTAAAAAACTCGAGGGGTGGGTCTTCTTCATACAAAGTCCCATCGGTTTGTGACGTCATCAGAATGGAATGTGGGGAGTAGGCCTTTTCGATACAAAATGCTATAGTGACGGGCCTTACTACTACACCATCCACATTGACATTCAAACAGCCAATGGACAACCCGCTGCCTTCAAATCAGGCAACACCGTCATCACCCTTCAACTCTCTAGAAAAAGTCAACGCCACCCTCTACCTTCCTTCATTTCTTACCCGACCCAGCATGGAGGACCTAGCCAATGAAGTCCGACGCATTATACGCAATCTGAATCTCGGCAACAAAATGGATCTCCTGCTCGAAGAAATGCCCCTCAATTATCATCCCACGCAAACCATCGGCAAGAAAAAATACAAAGGAGAAGTCGTCTTGGCCCATTCCCGTTATCATCAAGAAAATCCCACTGTTCCATGCACCATCTACCAACATTTTGTCCCCTTGAACATCGATGCCATCCTTCAACAACGTCGAACCACCGAAGGACTTCTGCTCTGTAACAATTCACCCAAAACCTCCATCGACACCCACGCCTTTGTCAAAGCCTGGTGCAAAGGACATTTTCATCCCGGTTGTTCTTACCCGCGCGATTACCAAGAACAAAATCAAGACCTTCAAGTCAAACAACGCGCACTCGATCGATGGTTCCAAGGTCTCGAGCACAATCTTCCCCAGAAAAAAGAGCAGCACGACGAACCCAACTTCCCTTCTTTTCATTGGTGTGAGCGAGACGATATTCGAGATCCCTGCAAGATTTGTCAACAAGTCTTACCCGTCGATACCGATACCACTTGGAAACCTACCCCTTGGGATACCACTTGGGGCAGTGTCACCTGTCAACGTTGTCAAGACGCAGGGTGTGTCATCCCACCCGACGAACATTGTTGCGGTCTCTGTGGAACCGATCACTCGTGACATTTTTTTCCTTCATCAACAAAGAGAAAAAAACCATCCTTGTACATCAACTTCTTGTTATTAAAAAAGAAAGACACAAAGCCCAACTCGTCTCTTTTCTTTTGTCTTCGGCGCCCGCGATTTTCCCCCCACTTGGGTCAGCGGTCTTCCCCCCAAAAAACATGCCCCACCATCAGCCGCCATCTTGGATGAGCCCGCGATCCTTTTTTTTCCATCCCTGGTCAGCGGTCTTCCCCCCAAAAACATGCCCCACCATCAGTCGCCATCTTGGATGAGCCCGCGATCCTTTTTTTTCCATCCCTGGTCAGCGGTCTTCCCCCCAAAAAACATGCCCCACCATCAGCCGCCATCTTGGATGAGCCCGCGATCCTTTTTTTTTCCATCCCTGGTCAGCGGTCTTCCCCCCAAAAAACATGCCCCACCATCAGCCGCCATCTTGGATGAGCCCGCGATCCTTTTTTTTCCATCCCTGGTCAGCGGTCTTCCCCCAAAAACATGCCCCACCATCAGTCGCCATCTTGGATGAGCCCGCGATCCTTTTTTTTCCATCCCTGGTCAGCGGTCTTCCCCCAAAAAAACATGCCCCACCATCAGCCGCCATCTTGGATGACCTTTGACCCCGACCCTCATTGGTCCATTCCTTTGACCGTGATCACATGATAAAAAAAAATGGCACTAGTCGCTCATTGGTTCCTTTTTGGAGAAAGCCCTGGAACTAGCTCTCTCATTGGCTATGACCCATATCGCCCTACCTTACTACTCCTGAAACTAAACTGGAATTTCATTGACACCACCTTTTTAATTTCAATTTTTAAACATGCTTTAACATTATTTCATGCCAATTCATACCGATACAAATTAAGAGTAAGCTAGTGATACTTGCTTATTATTTCATCCAAAATCAAAACACTAGGTTAGCGACCACTTGGGTCAGTATTATTTGATCTAGAACTTTATTCAGCGACTACGAATCAAGTAGTTATAAAAAATACAGGATTCCTTTCAGTAGAGCTTTTGGGGAGCTGCGCTGTTAGGCTAGCCTATCTATATCTATATATATTATAAGCTTACTTCGCAGCCGCAAAAACTTTTGCATGCCGTTTATTCCTTGGCTGCTCCGCTTTAAGGCTCGGCTAAATATATATATTATCTGAGTTTTCTAAAGTGGCCAATTCTTGCAAGAAAACGCGTTTAGTTTGGTCTAACACACGCGTCAATACAGTTCGCTATTTAACATGCTTTTGCTGCATTCCCGACGAATCCCATCGAATGAATTCGGACGAACTTTAAATCTAACTTAGGCAGGGATTTGAGAATGCCTGCCTTGACGAAATAGGTGCCGAGGTGAAATAGAGGTGATGTTGACCTATTTTTTAACCGTAACTTTATTGTTTTTGAATTAAATCTGTCAATCTTTAGGCTATCAGTTACGTTATACAGTAACCCCTTTCAAAGCATGGATAAATGCTGACTGCTCTAAGGCTGCAATTTGGTTACTCAATGCGACACAAGCAGCAGCGTACAAAATTTCGATAATTACGAAAAAAAAGTAGAAATATAGTCATTAACAAGAAATGTAGAAAAATCGTCATTAGCTAAACCGGGATTTAAATTGTTCAAGAACATGGTGTAATAAAAAGAAATTCAGAATATGGCAAAATAGGAAACAAATTTCAGATGGTCTTGCTTGTCTCGGCTCTGAGGCATACCTATTTATCATCAAGAATTCGAAAACCGAGCGTTCGATTTTGCTCGATTCATTATTTTCTAAAGGTTTGATTTTTTCGGTGACCGAACATAATCCGGCAAACATTCGGTTAAGTCGCTTCGATTTCGCTTACATTCACAGATTTTTCAATTCGATTTCTTTCGATGACTGAACTGAAGCGAACTGAATCGAACGATTTAGTACGATTGCCTTCGATTGAATTCGATTTAATTTCCAAACGTTCAATGTGAGCGCCTAGTGAGAGCCCTCGCTCCCGGGCAGCTGTTCGCACCTCCATACTTCCAAGGGCTTGAGCGAAGAAAGACCTAAGGTGGAGAAAATACTTTTTATAGACCAAACTGTGTGTGTTTTTCTGGGTGAGGGGGGAGGGGGGAGGGGGTGTGGGGGGTTGGTGGGGTGTTCGTATTTCGCAAAACAGTCAATCGAACGTGTTCTCTAAAGTCGTGCTTACATTTAAAATGCACACTGGTGCAAGAGTCTGTGGGGATTCCTATTCCGTTGACTGATTTACAACATCAAAAATTTCATCTTCTTGTGATTTAACAAACCAACTCTGACTATTCATGTCTAACAGGCTCGATCCGGATTTTCCTTTCAAAACACAAGTCTGCAGTACCAGTAGATAGCTGCATTCGTTTCAATGAAGCCTTGCAAAAAAAAAGTGAAGTCAACGAGGATTCAGGCTGCAATAACCACATTTCTCCGAATTCTGACCAGTTTTCCAAGAATACTCGCATTCACTTCCGCTGATCTCTTGCTCTACAATTGTTATGTTATACGCACACTTAAGTAGCGAAAATTGATTTATTTATCCATATGCCTTGGTGACCATCTGCTAAACACAGAGACCTCAGCCTCTCCTGGGCATTGTGTGTTCTTTTACAAGCAACCTTACATTTGTAACTCAGTGTTTTTCGCGCTCTATGAACCAAAGCAAATGCCGCACAGGTTAGCCGTGACAAGATTATGATCGTAGTTGACACTAAATTGACGCGAGGAAAACCACAGGTAGCCCAAGCGTAATATAAGAGTTTCTATGGACAGGAATCGAACTGAGAATTTCCATCAGTAAATAAATAAGCTTTAAAAAGTAAACCTGCTTAATAACGTAGATAAAAGGGCGATTTACACTACAGAAAACTTTTGGCACGGCTCGGATCAAAATGGTCCGCGTATCCAAAAAATTGGTTCGGCTCGGATAGATTTTGCAGTGTAAATGACTTTCCCCGTGCCAAATTTCATCCGTGCCGAAACAAATTTTGCCCGTGCTCGGACCGTCTGAAAAGGTAGTCCAACAACGGATAAAATTGACACGCGTACCAAAAAAACCGGCCCAGCTTGGATAAAATCTGCAGTGTAAACCGGCGATTAACCGAGCCGAAACAAGGTTTTTCTTAACGATTATCGCGTCTTTATTCCTTTGGTCAGCTCCATTTTCTAAAGCTTATGCTCAATTTTAACTCAAGACAACATGGAAGTGACGAAGCGAAAGTTCTTAAGAAAATCGTGTGTTCCTTTTCTTTTAATGGTCTTCTCGAATTAATGTAATTGAGAAATTAGCCGAGGAAAATTAAATACGCGCGAGTATTGCTGCGTTTGTTGTAAACAGGCCACATCTTCACCTCTTTCTCCTGGAAAGTAGTTGATATGTCTCTTTTATTTTATCGCGAGATGGCTTGACTTGACTTGAGATAAGATGGAAAGCCCGCCATGTTTGAATGAAAACGTCCGCATGCGTATTAGGTAAAATTTAAGCACGCTGGCCCAAAACGTGAGCCTGGTACCCGTACCAAAACGTTATTTTACAGTGTTTAGCACGGTAGAAAATAGAATGTGTAGACGAGGTTACCGTGCTACATTTTTTGTTGCGCGTGCCATTTTTATCCGAGTCGTGCCAAAAGGTTACCTGGTGTTGTAGTTTGTCCTCCTGCGAAGGTTTAGCAACTTTGGAGAGGTTCTAAATCTTCTACCCCAACAGTGCTCTCTAAAGGCGCTAAAACTTCACAGGAGGACAAAATACAAGACCAAGTAACATTTTATCTACTTTATGAAGCAGCTTTACTTTTTAAACCTTATTTATTTATCGATGGAAATTCTCAGTTTGGTTTTCCATACCAACTCTTATATTACGCTTGGGCTACCTGTGGAAAAACTCATGACATGAGTGACCACAAATAACGGAGATATCGTATCCGTTAAATCCGCCAACGAGGCTCAAGCTAATTCGGCATGGCGGAAGCCCCAGCAAATTCACCGCTTGGTGGATACGATGACGAGTTTGTAAATGCAATCGATGAAGATTGGCAATGTGGAATATGTCATTTGCCTATGAGAGAGCCAATCCTAACGAAATGTGGCCACAGATTTTGCACTCAGTGCCTTAATGAATACTTCGCAAGGTTAGTATTCCTTAATTAATGAATCAGTGTACGTGGCAAAAATGTTAGGATTCATGTATAATCCTTTCACTGACTGAACGAAGAGCAGAAGCCACAGCGCAACATATGAGCTTTTTAACAAGGTCTCCCTTCCGAGCTGTTAGAAGACATGTGAACTCATCAATACCGTACAATCTCGCGGCTGGTGCTAAATAAGCTATCGGCCATTTGTAGCTGAAACGCAGTGACTCGGAACTTTTCTCGTTTGCTCTATAATCCGCTGCATAATCTTGTAATGAGCAAAACGTTGCGGAAATTGTAACTTAATGATAACGCGTTCCTCAAGTGCGGTTAGCTCATGGGCCTTCCGTTCACATCTAACTAGTAATAGTTGTCACTACAGCTTCCCCCCGCTTTTCTATAATTTATTGATAATGGCAAGGTAAAATAAGCACAAACAATAACAAAATATATTGCTGTCAAGTGTCAAGACTTGCACAACTGAGAAGGGTTTTTCAAATGTTTATGAAAACGCAACAAGGCAACAATTAAAGTTTGTTGAAAGGAGTTCGCCCAGGGAGTGTCAACTACACTGGACTTGAATACTTAGGTTTCACACTTTGTATTTAGCGTATCCAATTTGTCATGTATCAAATTTCAACTCGCTTATGCAAATTAGTCCGTGTTTACAAAACGCGGACAAAACGTTGCGTTGCTTCTTAAACCCCACCAGTACCTATGTAAAATAGACAGAACAATCGACAAAAAAGTTTTTCCAGCCAAACGTTTTATTAAAAGAAACAATACATTTGCTTTCAGTAGCGAAAAACTCTCGATTTCCTTGTGTGCATGAACACACGCATGTAACTTTTGCAGACACTTCACGTGACTTACAGTCAACGCGCTTCACGCGTAAACGCTCAACTTCAAATATTCATCGATTAGTTCCTTCTTCGATTTCATTCTTCGAAAAATTTAGCGATTCTTTGAAACTTGGATTCTATATTCGAAACATTGATTTAGTTATTCGGAATTTTTCTTTTAACATCATAATAATAATTCAAACTTTCCGAACTGAGGAACTGAAAGTTAGTTTTTGTACCGTATTAAATTAGCTCAATTTTCGGGTATGTCACGCGTGATATTTTTGTTGTTTTCAAGGCCGGCGCAAAAAATGACGAGAACATAAAGCCGACAAAAATAAGCAGTAAAGAGAAAATCGACAGCAGTAATCCTTAGAAAGAAAATCCAAAGGAGTCACTAATTTTAACAAGGCAACTTATTTTTCGGCTGGAGGTTTCGTGGCTTAATCGGAAACTAGCAGAAAATATAAATAACAACCGCCACAATTTTATACAGGTATACGGTTTTCGCCACGGTGTACACAGGTTTGCACATGATCGGAACACAAGTTCAGGTTTCCTAACTCCAAATGGCAAGAAATTCGCTTGGGATCCTGGCAAACCTTTGCCTTGTAATGCAAGGAAC